>WNWK01010770.1:0-68388 GCA_009830355.1 Cherax destructor | reverse complement strand
CCCATTTTATTACGAATGGGCAAAGTATAGTGCGCTTTTTAACTCGTAATATAAATCAATATTCCCTTCCTTGTATTGTATGAACTATAGGAATGGAAACTTCAACAAAATCAATTTAATTTAATTAAATTAGAAATAGCTTTTGCTGGATAAGTATACTATAAATATATATAGTAATGAAGCACTGTTTAAGGTTCCTTTAAGTTTCTAAGTTAACACATTATTCTTAAACACTGAACCTTCAGCGTTAGTGAAACAATATACAAAATAAGAAAATATCACAATGCATAGATAAACACAAATAGTTTCTGTAAGGCCGTCTTTTCAAAGATAATTCACTGGTGTATCTCTCAGTAGAATAATTCTACAATACAGTACACCCAATCAAAATCCAATGCTCAAGAGGCTGCGTATTCCCACTGTCCAGGCTAGGTACAAGCCTCTAGCTTAATAGGGGAGAACGGCAATAATATCCATAGTCAGAATAGGTGCTCTTCTGCTAAGTCAAGTGAGACACTCCTAAACAAATCCTAGTGCCCCACAAGTCACGTCGGATCAAGTGATATAACTATTTGCGCCAACACGACGTCACGACCAAACATGAGTGAACTGTGAACTGGTAGTTACATGCTTAACCTATAACACTCAGCCAGATATATTAAATATATACCGTAGTGGTAAAATAATACTGAGTTATGATGAAGGATGAATAGGATAATAATACCAAGATCCAGTAGCTTCGATTTAGCTAATAACGAAGATACTAGCAAGGTCGTATTATCAAAGAGATGAAATATATACAAGATATCGTGACACACTTTATATCTTATTTCCCTATCAATCCTTTTCAAGGATATTTTATGGTCTTGAATGAGTTAAATTGATATTTATATTAATATGCATATACCATATACAGTTTCTCTAACTTCACTAATGGGACTCATACTCTTCAATAACAATAATACATTTGCCTGATACCCAGATGTAATGGGAAGGGAGAAAGAACCCCACCTAGCTGGAGAACAACCCCACCTAGGTTCAGAAGAACCCCACCTAGCTGGAGAGGACTTGGCGTTCTTGCATGTCTCGTAAGTCTCAAGACGGTGTCACTGTCAGTCATATATAAACTATATATTTCTAAAGGATTCACATTGAACACGATTTTTTTCTAAAGGATTTACGTTGAACACGATTTTTTTTGTGTTTGCAGAGTATAACAACGATGTAATTTTTAGATGATATCAAAAATTACTTTGGTATTATAAACAATTGTGTTTACTGAAAGAGCAGCACCTGAATTCTTGTATCAATATGTTTCTTGACTTTCTACTTTGTTGAAAAAAAGTATTACGTTTATTCAGACTTATTAATACATTCAATGGGTGAGTTCTAATCTCGAAGGGGTCACAGAGAGCCTGGGGAATGAGAGGAAATAAGCTTTGATCCAAGGAAGGAGAGGTTACCTAGATTCTTCTACCATCTACTGTGCTCTCATATTTTTGCTGCTCATTCTTAGCACGTTTCGAGCACTCACGACAGCTTTAGGGATGAGGTGTTCAGCATAGTGCAGCTACTGAACTCTAAATGCAGATTATATAACTTATCAAAGATTTGTTTTTAGAAATAGCGACAAATCACACTTGGAATTTGACTATACGCCTTGCGCTGCTAGACTTATGCCATCTTTTTTAATATTTCGCTGTTGTAGAGTAATTATATGTAAATGCTGTTGAAAATCAGTTAATTTTACAAAACCTGATTTATAGGCATCATTATTGTGGAGACATTTCGCGTGCCCAGCTGGCTTCTTCGGTGGAATACAGAGACAGAAAGCTGAAGTCCAGAATGAAGGAAGTTCATGTAGAAGCAGATAAGACAACTTGAGGTGGTCAGTTCCATAGCCTAGGTGGTCAGTTCTTCAGCCTAGGTGGTCAGTTCTTCAGCCTAGGTGGTCAGTTCTTCAGCCTAGGTGGTCAGTTCTTCAGCCTAGGTGGTCAGTTCTTCAGCCTAGGTGGTCAGTTCTTCAGCCTAGGTGGTCAGTTCTTCAGCCTAGGTGGTCAGTTCTTCAGTCTAGGTGGTCAGTTCTTCAGCCTAGGTGGTCAGTTCTTCAGCCTAGGTGGTCAGTTCTTCAGCCTAGGTGGTCAGTTCTTCAGCCTAGGTGGTCAGTTCTTCAGCCTAGGTGGTCAGTTCTTCAGCCTAGGTGGTCAGTTCTTCAGCCTAGGTGGTCAGTTCTTCAGCCTAGGTGGTCAGTTCTTCAGCTAGGTGGTCAGTTCTTCAGTCTAGGTGGTCAGTTCCATAGCCTAGGTGGTCAGTTCTTCAGCCTAGGTGGTCAGTTCTTCAGCCTAGGTGGTCAGTTCTTCAGTCTAGGTGGTCAGTTCTTCAGTCTAGGTGGTCAGTCTAGCCTGGTGGTCCTTCAGCCTTTCAGGTGGTCAGTTTTCAGCTAGGTGGTCGTTCTTCAGCCAGGTGGTTGTTCTTCATCCTAGGTGGTCAGTTTTCAGCCTAGGTGGTCAGTTCTTCAGCTAGGTGGTCAGTTCTTCAGTCTAGGTGGTCAGTTCTTCAGCCTAGTGGTAGTTTCAGCCTAGGTGGTCAGTTCTTCAGTCTAGGTGGTCGTTCTAGCCTAGGTGGTCAGTCTTAGCTAGGTGGTCGTCTTCAGTCTAGGTGGTCAGTTCTAGCCTAGGTGGTCAGTTCTTCAGTCTAGGTGGTCAGTTCTTCAGCTAGGTGGTCAGTTCTTCAGCTAGGTGGTCAGTTCTTCAGCTAGTGGTCAGTTCTTCAGTCTAGTGGTCGTTCTTCACCTAGGTGGTCAGTTCTTCAGCTAGGTGGTCAGTTCTTCAGTCTAGGTGGTCAGTTCTTCAGTCTAGGTGGTCAGCTTCAGCCTAGGTGGTCAGTTCTTCAGTCTAGGTGGTCAGTTCCATAGCCTAGTGGCAGTTCTTCTGCTAGGTGGTCAGTTCTTCAGCCTAGGTGGTCAGTTCTAGCCTAGTGGTCAGCCCTAGTAGTGGTGCTCCTTCAGCCTAGGTGGTCATTCTTCATCAGGTGGCGTTCCATCCTAGGTGGTCAGTTCTTCAGCTAGGTGGCATTCCACTAGTCCAGGTGGTCAGTTCTTCAGCCTAGGTGGTCAGTTCTTCAGCCTAGGTGGTCAGTTCTTCAGCCTATGGTCAGTTCTTCAGCCTAGGTGGTCAGTTCTTCAGCTAGGTGGTCGTTCTAGCTAGTGTCAGTCTTCAGCCTAGGTGTCAGTTCTTCAGCCTAGGTGGTCAGTTTTCAGCCGGTGGTCAGTTCTTCAGCCTAGGTGGTCAGTTCTTCAGCCTAGGTGGTCAGTTCTTCAGCCTAGGTGGTCGTTTTCAGCCTAGGTGGTCAGTTCTTCAGCCTAGGTGGCAGTTCTTCAGCCTAGGTGGTCAGTTTTCAGCTAGGTGGTCAGTTCTTCAGCCTAGGTGGTCAGTTCTTCGCCTAGTGGTCAGTTCTTCAGCCTAGGTGGTCAGTTCTTCAGCCTAGGTGGTCAGTTCTTCAGCCTAGGTGGTCAGTTCTTGCCAGGTGGTCAGTTCTTCAGCCTAGGTGGTCATTCTTCAGCCTAGGTGGTCAGTTCTTCAGCCTAGGTGGTCAGTTCTTCAGCTGGGCTAGGTGGTCAGTCTTCAGCTAGGTTCGCCAGCTGGTGGTCTTCTTCCCAGGTGGTCAGTTCAGCCTATGGTCAGTTCTTCGCCGGTGGAGTCCGTGGTCTTCTCAGTGTGGTCGTTCTTCAGCCTAGGTGGTCGTTCCAGCCTGTGGTCAGTTCTTCAGCTAGGTGGTCAGTTCTTCAGCTAGGTGGTCGTTCTTCGCCTAGGTGGTCGTTCTTCAGCCTAGGTGGTCAGTTCTTCAGCCTAGGTGGTCAGTTCTTCAGCCTAGGTGGTCGTTCTTCAGCCTAGGTGGTCAGTTCTTAGCCTAGGTGGTCGTTCTTCAGTTCTTCACCTGGTGGTCAGTTCTTCAGCTAGGTGGTCAGTTCTTCAGCCTAGGTGGTCAGTCTTCAGCTAGGTGGTCAGTTCTTCAGCCTAGGTGGTCAGTTCTTCAGCTGGTGGTCAGTTCTCCTTTCAGTTCTCAGCCTGGTGTCTTCTTAGCCTGGTGGTCAGTTCTTCAGCCTGGTGGTCATTTTACTGGGTCAGTTCTTCGCAGGTGGTCAGTTCTTAGCCTAGGTGGTCGTTCTTCAGCCTAGGTGGTCAGTTCTTCAGCTAGGTGGTCGTTTTCAGCTGGTGGTCAGTTCTTAGCTGGTGGTCGTTCTTCAGCTAGGTGGTCAGTTCTCAGCCTGGTGGTCAGTTCTTCAGCCTGGTGGTCAGTTCTTCAGCTAGGTGGTCGTTCTTCAGCTAGGTGGTCGTTCATGCTAGGTGGTCAGTTCTTCAGCTAGTGTGGTTCTTGGTGTCTTCAGTCTAGGTTGTCAGTTCTTCAGCCTAGGTGGTCAGTTCTCAGTCTAGGTGGTCAGGTTCTTCAGCCTAGGTGGTCAGTTATTCAGTCTAGGTGGTCGGTTCTTCAGTCTAGGTGGTCAGTTATTCAGTCTAGGTGGTTAGTTCTTCAGTCTAGGTGGTCAGTTCTTCAGTCTAGGTGGTCAGTTCTTCAGCCTATGTGGTCAGTTCTTCAGTCTAGGTGGTCAGTTCTTCAGCCTAGGTGGTCAGTTCTTCAGTCTAGGTGGTCAGTTCTTCAGTCTAGGTGGTCAGTTCTTCAGCCTAGGTGGTCCGTTCTTCTGCCTAGGTGGTCAGTTCTTTAGTCTAGGTGGTCAGTTCCATAGCCTAGGTGGTCAGTTCTTCTGCCTAGGTGGTCAATTCTTCAGCCTAGGTGGTCAGTTCAATAGCCTAGGTGGTCAGTTCCATAGCCTAGGTGGTCAGTTCTTCAGCCTAGGTGGTCAGTTCCATAGCCTTGATTAATCTGAAATGGTGGCAATTGAATGTCGCTTATATACTCCAGTCAGAAGAGAGATGTGGCAGCTGTAGATGATATCACAAAAGGAGACGTTGTCTGCAGCTGATGAAAACGAGCAGATACAAATGAAAGACCATTGAAGAAAAATTGCTGTACGATAATTATATACATAGTGAAACAAAAATTAACCTATGACGTAGTTTTATTTTCGACCACAAAGGATTAGCATTACATGTCAAATAACGAAATTTGTCGGTTCTGGGAACTTCAGGAACGTAGGTTTTCAAGCATTTCCTATGATTTAAACATAATCTTTTAAGTTACTTTCCACAGAGCAGAATTGAAGCGGTGACGGTACATGGTAAGTGTCACCATACGGTGTTACATGGTAACAGTGCTCTGCTACTAGTAGGTGTTACATGGTAACAGTGCTCTCTACTAGTAGGTGTTACATGTAACAGTGCTCTGCTACTAGTACGGTGTTTCATGGTAACAATCTCTGCTACTAGTACTGTGTTACATGGTAACTCTCTGCTACTAGTACGGTGTTACATTGTAACAGTGCTCTGCTACTAGTACGGTGTTACATAGTAACAGTGCTCTGCTACTAGTACGGTGTTACATGGTAACAATACTCTGCTACTAGTACGGTGTTACATAGTAACAGTGCTCTGCTACTAGTACGGTGTTACATAGTAACAGTGCTCTGCTACTAGTACTGTGTTACATGGTAACAATACTCTGCTACTAGTACGGTGTTACATGGTAACAATCTCTCTACTAGTACGGTGTTTCATTGTAACTGTTCTACTACTAGTACGGTGTTACTAGTAACAGTGCTCTGCTACTAGTACGTGTTACATGGTAACAATCTCTTACTAGTACGGTGTTACATGGTAACAGTGCTCTGCTATTAGTACGGTGTTACATGGTAACAGTGCTCTACTACTAGTACGGTGTTACATAGTAACAGTGCTCTGCTACTAGTACGGTGTTACATGGTAACAATACTCTGCTACTAGTACGGTGTTACATGGTAACAATACTCTGCTACTAGTACGGTGTTACATGGTAACAGTGCTCTGCTACTAGTACCGTGTTACATAGTAACAGTGCTCTGCTACTAGTACTGTGTTACATGGTAACAATACTCTGCTACTAGTACGGTGTTACATGGTAACAGTGCTCTGCTACTAGTACGGTGTTTCATGGTAACTGCTCTGCTATTAGTACGGTGTTACATTGTAACAGTGATCTGCTACTAGTACGGTGTTACATGGTAACAGTGCTCTCCTACTAGTACGGTGTTACATGGTAACAGTGCTCTGCTATTAGTACGGTGTTACATGGTAACAGTGCTCTGCTACTAGTACGGTGTTACATAGTAACAGTGCTCTGCTACTAGTACGGTGTTACATGGTAACAATACTCTTCTACTAGTACGGTGTTACATGGTAACAGTGCTCTGCTACTAGTACGGTGTTTCATGGTAACTGCTCTGCTATTAGTACGGTGTTACATGGTAACAGTGCTCTCCTACTAGTACGGTGTTTCATGGTAACTGCTCTGCTACTAGTACGGTGTTACATAGTAACAGTGCTCTGCTACTAGTACGGTGTTACATAGTAACAGTGCTCTGCTACTAGTACAGTGTTACATAGTAACAGTGTTCTGCTACTAGTATGGTGTTACATAGTAACAGTGCTCTGCTACTAGTATGGTGTTACATGGTAACAGTGCTCTGCTACCAGCACTATGTGCACTGCTTCCATTACAGTGAACACAGTCATCAGTATTGTGAAAAAAACTGTTATTAGTACTGCAAAAACTGTATTGCTCATATTGAAATAAAAAATAGGAACATTGATACTAGAGATATAAACCTTGGTAATAAATACTCACAAATTGATTTAGAAAGACACGTAAGCAAACACACAGACATATTTATTAAAATACGTTTCAAGGGGTGAAATTGCTGCCCTTTGAAAATGTGCAGAGAACCTTCACCGCACGCATAAGTGCGATAAACCACCTCAACTACTGGGAACGCTTGGAATTTCCCTAAACCTGTACTCTAGAACGCAGGCGGAGATACATTATTATATACATGAAAAATTCTCGAGGGCTTAGTACCAAACTTGCACACGAGAATCACTCCTACGAAAGCAAAAAGACTCGGCGGATGTAACACCCCCAATGAAGAGCAGGGGTGCCACTAGCACGTTGAGGGACAACACAATAAGTGTGAGGGGCCCAAGATTGTTCAACTGCCTCCCAGCATACATCAGGGATTACCAACAAGCCCTGGCTGTCTCAAGCAGGCACTGACAGGCACCCCAAAGTGGTACCTGATCAGCCGGGCTGTGTTCACGTTGGATTGCGTGAGCCAACAGTAACAGCCGGGTTTGGGATCAGGCCTGGTCCAACATGAGGCCTGGTCACAGACCGGCCGCGGGGGCGTTGACCCCATGAATTCTTTACAGGTAGACAGGTAGGTCCTGGGACCTTGATTACTTCTCAAGGGCAACATCAAGGTGACAGGACCGAAATGTAATCTAATATGTCCTACTGTTTGCTCACGTGTCTTTCTAAACCCTTGACACTAGTCCTGTGCAAACTATATCAACAATGAAAAGATGTAATTTCAAAATATAGTATTAAAATATTTTACAAATATAAATATTTTATTTATTATTGATTCCAGTAATCTGATAACTTGCTTCGTCAACAGCAGCCAGAAATGAAGAAATTTTCTTTGACCTTGTTATCAGCTCCAGTACTTAGTGGTTGTCTTCAAGTATTCGATATCCATGTAATGTTCATCAAAATCAAATCAACTTCAACGTCAAGTGCGTCTAATATTCCTTTACACTGTTCGTAAAACACGTTTTAACTGATGCATAAGAACAATTTAATTCAAGTTACTCTAAATTAAATAAAAACAAACTGTGAGTTCATCGTAATTAGTTTAAGATGACGTCTTTACAAAGTGTAGTGAAGAAGGTGGAGAGAACAGTACTGACCTGAACCCTGGAGGAGGGGGCGAGGCCGGTCAGTTCCTTCCAAGTAGCGTCTGACCCACTTGCTCCAACCACATCCCGCAACACACCCTGAAACCACACTTCTGTCACATCTTCTTCACTTCCTAACATCTTTTTCACCAATAAACTCTAAAATATGTATTAAATTTATACTCATAACACACTTCTATATTTTCTTTACGCTCCCCACTTACCGTCTACATCACCTGTACACTTCCCTCTTATTTGTCAAGTGTACACTTTCAAAGTGTGGAGTTGACACTTTCTTGTGTTGACTCCACACTCTCCAAGCATTCCAGGGTTAACTCCAAACTCATTGGGCATTCCATTCTTAACTCACCACTCTAGACAACATCATGTAAGATTATGGGAGCAATGCAATTATCTGTGTCGGTGAGGGAGGCAAGAATGTGGGCAGACGTAGAAATGAGGATTTAGTTAGCAGGTATAAGACATCATTAGATATAATTAGGAAGAGGAAAGGGCGCCCTGTTATATGAGACATTTTGCCTATAAGGGGTGTTGGAACCTAATGGATGTCCAAAGCAAATGGTGTTAATTGTTGCCTGGACACATACTGTAAGGAGAATTCACCACCATTCATCGACAACTGGGACCACTTCTATGGCAGAAATGACATGTATGCCAGGGAGGGGTTCACGTATATAGGACTGGTGTAGGTGTTTTCTCTAATTCAATGATATGGGTTCTGGAAGGAAAAAATGGATTATGCAAATATTGATTTAGGTTCTGATGGCATGATCAGCCGAGTATCACATTCAAAGGTTTAAGCCGTTCCATGTTTATAGAAATAACTGGAGGGGGGTTGGGGTAGCGTTATATGTCAGAGATAATTTGAACTGTTCCATCAAAACAGGAATAAAAATTGATGTATTAGACAATGAACCTGAGTGGGTAGAATTTCTATAAGAAAAATTTATTTTAGATGTTATATACCGACCCCCTAACTTAGATAGCGACAGAGGGAGACTTGTTTGAAATGAAACTATTAGAGCTTCTAGACATGATAATGTAGTAATAGTAGGGGATTTTAACTTTAATCAAATAGACTGGACTGTTTTGGCCGGAAATTTAGAGTCCAGTGACATCCTGAATGTTGTTCAGGAATGCTTTTTGAAGCAATTTATAACAGAACCTAACAGAGGTAGTAATCTGTTGAATCTGCCTTTGTCCATTAAGGAAACTCTCGTTAATAATCTTGAGATCACTGAGGGGTTTGGCGGAAGTGATCACAAATCTGTTTGATACCTTTGATATCACTTGGAAATACGAGTAAAAGTCCATGATTTTCGTTCTACCGATTATAATTCAAGATGATACTTACAGTAATGACAGGAACCGCAAGTATAACTTCTCATAATAATGTACATGTTCAAAGTATATATATATTCCCCAGAGGAAAATTAGGTCAAAAAAGGACAATCCCAAATAGATGAATAGGAGACTAAATCATTTATTAGGAGAGAAGAGAGGAATTTATAAGCGCATCAAAAGAGGAGAGGTTAACCTTATTCACCAATACATTAATTTTAAAAAGAGAAGTAAAATAAGGAATTAGGAAGGTTAAACACGATTATGAAATTAAAATAGCTTGAGAAACAAAGACGAATCCAAAAGGGTTCTTTCAAGTGTATTGGACAAAGGTCAGGATAAAAATAGGACCACTGAAAACAAGGTTGAGACAGGTTACTGATAATGAGCAGGAAATGTGCTCTATGTTTAATAGTTATTTCTTGTCGGTTTTCACACATTATTATAATTATTCAGCTCCAGAAGAAAACAAATTATGTAATAATACAATCACGAGGGATATGATTATCAAACAATTAGACTAAGTAAAACAAGTCCCCAAGCCCCGACGAACTCTATTGAAGGCTACTTAAAAAATGCAAGTTAGAACTTATTCAGCCACTATCGAGCCTGTTTAACTCATTAATCCAAACTGATGTTGTGCCTGAGATGTGGAAGATGGCTAACATAATTCCCATATTTAAATCAGGGGATAAGTCAATTATGTGAAATTACCATCCAAGAATCAGTTATAGCTGATATTATTTGAAGTTACCTAAAAGATCAGAATTTGATTAATGAATCTCAGCATGGATACACTAGAAGTCGTTCCTACCTGACAAATTTACTAACATTCTTTAATAAAGCATTTGAGGCAGTAGACAACAATAAAGAATATGATGTAGTTTATTTGGATTTCAGTGAGGCCTTCGATAGAATACCTCACAAAAGGCAGTTAAGAAAAGTGGCAGCTCATGGTATAAAAGGTAAAGTTCTAATAGGGATCGAGGTATAGCTACCAACAGGAGGCAGCGAGTTTGCATTAATGTGGTCGTTCTTCAGGGATCAGTTTTGGGTCCATTGTTGTTCATAATTTACATTATGACCTTGAAGAAGGAATAAAAAGTGACATAAGTAAATTCGCTGATGATACAAAAATAGGCGAATAATAGATTCTGAGGATAACAGCAAACTTAAGCGGGATTTAATGTCAGGTCTGGAAAGTGACAGATACAGTTCAATGGGGACAAGTGTAAAGTCCAAGTCCTTGGAAACAAAAATAACCCTCATAGTTATAAACTAGGTGATGTAGGGAAAAGAAATACTAAACGGTACTATGAAATGGCAAATGATTAAAAAAATTGACCCGAAAGGCTTTTTCCAGGTACGTATACAGAACAAAAGATAAAGAAAAGATAGGTCCTCTTAAAAATAATTCTGGGCAGCTTGCTGACAAAGATAACGAAGTGTGCTAGATTTTTAATAAATATTTCCTCTCGGTTTTCACACAGGAAGACACTAACAATATCCAAGTAATTAATTTTTATAGTGGGCCTGAAGAAGAAAAATTATGTAATATACGAGTCACTAAAGATATGGTTCTCAAACAGGTGAACTAATTAAAGCAAAATAAATCCCCGGGCCTTTTTGAATTTTTTCAAAGGTTCTTAAGGAGTGCAAAACAAAACATTGTGAACCAGAATGACAGTGTCAGCTCTTCTACTACTACTACGTGACCTCACTATTCAGAGACATACTAATGGTCTACGACCAAGGACAGCAGTACATTTCTATGACACTGACACAACCAATGACTTGTCAGACTCTTTCGTTGACTACAATGTCTTCTCGCTGAAATGGGAATCAACGCTCATACACTATACAGTTAGTTAAAGGTCACATATCGGAGTCAGTGTGGACAATATCATGTATATATATTTCACATATATAAATGCACCCATTGCATCTTCCTTGAAAGTTCTGTATTTATAAGTTTGATTTCGCACAACGTGTATTATACAGTCTGTATCGTAGGCCAGGGCAGTACCTCTCATGTCACACCTTAGCAAGTGCTACTGACAGTCATTGCTCTACAGGTGAGCAGAAAGAAAGAGCGAGACAAAGAGACAGAGAGAGAGAGAGAGAGAGAGAGAGAGAGAGAGAGATTATCATTATATTCAAAAGAAGTACTAAACCCACTGGGTCATACAGCGCTGCAGGTCAGGGGTGTGGCTGGAACCAAAAAAAATAGCCAAGGGTGGAGAGGATAACAGAGGTAGAGTTAGAAAGGGTTGTGAGGAGTGTTAAAGAAAGTATTATCAAAGTCTTTGTAATAAATCGGTTGCTGTCGCAGGTGGGGCCGTCAGCGAGGAGGGAAGATGAAGTAATGGCGTTAGAGCGGTGACGACGTCGAAGGAAAATTCATGCTCGTTGATGGACAGGACAGTCCAATAGAATATGACAAACTGAAATTGGAACCAAACAATTCTCACAAAGTGGAACAGGGCGCCTCTCCATGAACATATAAAGGGGGCAAATGAAGAAAATACAAGAACGAGTGAAGACAAAGAGAAAATGGACGGAGTAAATAGGGGCGGCATCTGCTCGAAAAATGACAGGATGGATAATGAGAACCTTCAAAACCAGGGATGCCAATCCCATGTTGACACTTTACAGATCGCTTGTTCTATCTAGGCTGGAATATTGTTGCACACTAACTGCACCTTTCAAGGCGGGTGAAATTGCTGACCTTGAAAATGTGCAGAGAACCTTCACCGCACGCATAAGTGCGATAAACCACCTCAACTACTGGGAACGCTTGAAGTTCCTACACCTGTACTCTCTAGAACGCAGGCGGGAGAGATACATTATTATATACACATGGAAAATTCTCGAGGGCTTAGTACCAAACTTGCACACAAAAATCACTCCGTACGAAAGCAAAAGACTCGGCAGGCGATGTAACATCCCCCCAATGAAGAGCAGGGGTGCCACTAGCACGTTGAGGGACAACATAATAAGCGTGAGGGGCCCAAGATTGTTCAACTGCCTCCCAGCATACATCAGGGGGATTACCAACAAACCCCTGGCTGTCTTCAAGCAGGCACTGGACAGGCACCTCAAGTCGGTACCTGATCAGCCGGGCTGTGGTTCGTACGTTGGACTGCGTGCGGCCAGCAGTAACAGCCTGGTTGATCAGGCTCTGGTCCAACAGGAGGCCTGGTCACAGACCGGGCCGCGGGGGCGTTGACCCCTGGAATTCTCTCCAGGTAGACTCCAGGTCTACTAACGTCCGTTACTATCCTGTATGTAAAAGGATCGTGAAGGTCTTGAGAGTGGACAAAATAGCGGAGACAATGAGCATCACGGCGATCGTTCAAGGATGGAACATTCGTCTCTGCTTATAGGCTCTCGACAGGTGAGGAACGAAATGCTTTAAGACATAAACGTAATCCCTGATTATGGATGGGATCAAGTTTAGAAAGAGTTGCAGGAGAGGCCGCTGAATATATCTAGTCACCATACTCTAGTTTCGATCAAATTAGGGCTGAATGCAGTTGCAGGAGAGTTCGACGATCAGCCCCCCAAGAAAGAAGAGCGAGGGTTTTAAGGAGGTTCAACCGGCTTTGGCAAGTTGCTTTCAGGGCGGTAATGTGAGGTTTCCAGGACAACCGGCGATCAAACAGAAGGTCGAGAAATATGACCATGTCATGTTCGGGATATGTGAGCCATACAGGTACAGTGGAGTATCAGGGACGACAGAACGTCTGGCGAAAGTAATTTGGTGTGTTTTAGCACTAGAAAATTTAAACCCATGAGCAATAGCCCAGTGCAAAATACAGTTGACAGCATTCTGGAGAGAGGCTCTGACTAGGCGACAAGCTATAGCAAAGTCATAAATATAGAGTAATAACCAAATATTAGATTGGGGAACAGATGCCAGATCATTTATACCAAGGAGAAAAGAATGGTGCTAAGGACACATCCTGAGGACACCTCAGCATGGACAAGTCAGGAAGCAAATTGTTAACCTGAACTCGGAAATGTTGCTAAGATAAGAAGTTTTTAAGGAAAAATAGCAGATTGCCACGAAGGCCTAAGGAATGAGCTTGGGTCAAGATGTTATACCTCCAAGTAGTGTCATATACCTTCTCAAGAGCAAAAAAGACTGTGATAACTAAGTAGTTACTAGCAAAGGCATTACGAACATACGTATCTAAGCGGGTTAAGGGGTCAAGAGTACAGCGGCCCTTACAAAAGCCAATTTGACTAGTGGAGAGACTATTGTGTGTCTCTAAATACATCATACGTCTATTTAAAAGACGTTCCATCACCTTGCAAACTGCACTGCTAAGAGCAATGGGACGATAGTGTGAGGTAATATGTCCAGAATTATCTGGTTTACGAAAAGGCAGAACAACTGCAGATTTGCACAGCTGCGGAAGAACTCCTTGAGACCAAATAAGATTAAAAACACGTAAAAGAATTGCAAAGACTAACGGATGTAAATGCTGAAGCATACGAATGCCGATGATCGGCAAACGAAACTGAACCTAATTCTAGAAGTGCAAAAGGTACATTATAAGACTCTTCTCTGCTAGAGGAAAAGAGGTGATACATGTTGTATCACCACTAGTCTAGTCACATAATAGCTGTGTCACCACTAGTCTAGTCACATACTAGCTGTGTCACCACTAGTCTAGTCACATACTAGCTGTGTCACCACTAGTCTAGTCACATACTAGCTGTGTCACCACTAGTCTAGTCACATACTACTGTGTCACCACTAGTCTAGTCACATACTAGCTGTGTCACCACTAGTCTAGTCACATACTAGCTGTGTCACCACTAGTCTAGTCACATACTAGCTGTGTCACCACTAGTCTAGTCACATACTAGCTGTGTCACCACTAGTCTAGTCACATACTATCTGTGTCATCACTAGTCTAGTCACATACTAGCTGTGTCACCACTAGTCTAGTCACATACTATCTGTGTCATCCTAGTCTAGTCATACTAGCTGTGTCACCACTAGTCTAGTCACATACTAGCTGTGTCATCACTAGTCTAGTCACATACTAGCTGTGTCACCACTAGTCTAGTTACATACTAGCTGTGTCACCACTAGTCTAGTCACATACTAGCTGTGTCACCACTAGTCTAGTCACATACTAGCTGTGTCATCACTAGTCTAGTCACATACTAGCTGTGTCACCACTAGTCTAGTCACATACAGTGTTACTATTACACTCTCCATACACTGTCCATGTGACATCGAAAACCAACAAACATCATTATTGTCATCTATAACACCACCCTCCACACAACCTGTGTAAGTTATCCACCCTCCACACAACCTGTGTAAGTTATCCACCCTCCACACAACCTGTGTAAGTTATCCACCCTCCACACAACCTGTGTAATTATCACACCCATCCACAACAACCTGTGTAAGTTATACACCCTCCACACAACCTGTGTAAGTTATACACCCTCCACACAACCTGTGTAACTTATACACCCTCACACAACCTGTGTAACTTATACACCCTCCACACAACCTGTGTAACTTATACACCCTTCCACACAACCTGTGTAACTTATACACCCTCCACACAACCTGTGTAACTTATACACCCTTCACACAACCTGTGTAACTTATACACCCTCCACACAACCTGTGTAACTTATACAACCTCACACAACCTGTGTAACTTATACACCCTCCACACAACCTGTGTAACTTATACACCCTTCACACAACCTGTGTAACTTATACACCCTCCACACAACCTGTGTAACTTATACACCCTTCACACAACCTGTGTAACATACACCCTTCACACAACCTGTGTAACTTATACACCCTCCACACAACCTGTGTAACTTATACACCCTCACACAACCTGTGTAACTTATACACCCTTCACACAACCTGTGTAACTTATACACCCTCCACACAACCTGTGTAACTTATACACCCTTCACACAACCTGTGTAACTTATACACCCTTCACACAACCTGTGTAACTTATACACCCTTCACACAACCTGTGTAACTTATACACCTACACCTGTTCACCTCACACAACCTGTGTAACTTATACACCCTTCACACAACCTGTGTAACTTATACACCCTCACACAACCTGTGTAACTTATACACCCTCCACACAACCTGTGTAACTTATACACCCTTCACACAACCTGTGTAACTTATACACCCTCCACACAACCTGTGTAACTTATACACCCTTCACACAACCTGTGTAACTTATACACCCTTCACACAACCTGTGTAACTTATACACCCTTCACACAACCTGTGTAAGTTATACACCCTTCACACAACCTGTGTAACTTATACACCCTTCACACAACCTGTGTAACTTATACACCCTTCACACAACCTGTGTAACTTATACACCCTTCACACAACCTTTGTAACTTATACACCCTTCACACAACCTGTGTAACTTATACACCCTTCACACAACCTGTGTAACTTATACACCCTTCACACAACCTGTGTAACTTATACACCCTTCACACAACCTGTGTAACTTATACACCCTTCACACAACCTGTGTAACTTATACACCCTTCACACAACCTGTGTAATTATACACCCTTCACACAACCTGTGTAACTTATACACCCTTCACACAACCTGTGTAACTTATACACCCTTCACACAACCTGTGTAACTTATACACCTTCACACAACCTGTGTAACTTATACACCCTTCACACAACCTGTGTAACTTATACACCCTTCACACAACCTGTGTAACTTATACACCCTTCACACAACCTGTGTAACTTATACACCCTTCACACAACCTGTGTAACTTATACACCCTTCACACAACCTTGTAACTTTACACCCTTCACACAACCTGTGTAACTTATACACCCTTCACACAACCTGTGTAACTTATACACCCTTCACACAACCTGTGTAACTTATACACCCTTCACACAACCTGTGTAACTTATACACCCTTCACACAACCTGTGTAACTATACACTTCACACAACCTTGTAACTATACACCTTCACACAACCTGTGTAACTTATACACCCTTCACACAACCTGTGTAACTTATACACCCTTCACACAACCTTTGCTACTTCTACACCCTTCACACAACCTGTGTAACTTATACACCCTCCACACAACCTGTGTAACTTATACACCCTTCACACAACCTGTGTAACTTATACACCCTTCACACAACCTGTGTAACTTATACACCCTTCACACAACCTGTGTAACTTATACACCCTTAACACAACCTGTGTAACTTATACACCCTTCACACAACCTGTGTAAATTATACACCCTTCACACAACCTGTGTAACTTATACACCCTTCACACAACCTGTGTAACTTATACACCCTCCACACAACCTGTGTAACTTATACACCCTTCACACAACCTGTGTAACTTATACACCCTTCACACAACCTGTGTAACTTATACACCCTTCACACAACCTGTGTAACTTATACACCCTCCACACAACCTGTGTAACTTATACACCCTTCACACAACCTGTGTAACTTATACACCCTTCACACAACCTTTGCTACTTCTACACTATCTTCGTACAACCTGGGCTACTTCTTCACATTCTACACTCAACTTGTGTTACGTGTACACTGTTCGCACACCACCTGTGTTACGTGTACACTGTTCCCACCCCACCTGTGTTACCTGTACATTCTTCCCACACCACCTGTGTTACATGTACACTCTTACCACACCATCTGTGTTTCCTGTACACTTTTCCACACCACCTGTGTTACCTGTACACTCTTACCACACCACCTGTGTTACCTGTACACTCTTCCCACACCACCTGTGTTACCTGTACACTCTTCCCACACCACCTGTGTTACCTGTACACTCTTACCACACCACCTGTGTTACTTGTACACTCTTCCCACACCACCTGTGTTACCTGTACACTCTTCCCACACCACCTGTGTTACTTGTACACTCTTCCCACACCACCTGTGTTACCTGTACACTCTTCACACACCACCTGTGTTACCTGTACACTCTTCCAACACCACCTGTGTTACTTGCACACTCTTCCCACACCACCTGTGTTACCTGTACACTCTTCCAACACCACCTGTGTTACTTGTACACTCTTCCCACACCACCTGTGTTACTTGCACACTCTTCCCACACCACCTGTGTTACCTGTACACTCTTCCAACACCACCTGTGTTACTTGTACACTCTTCCCACACTAGCAGAGTTACGTCAACAGTCGTCACACACTACGTCACATCTACTCTCTGCACACTCAACCAGCACTAATTGTATGCTCTCCTCACACTCATTTGTCAGTCTAACTCTTTCCACTCATCAACTGTGTCAACATCACACAGTCTATTTCAAATGTTACTTTCTTGGTATTTACTCTTCTCACACTCATGTTTCCTTTCAGTTATCTCTATACACCAATAATGACTCCTCTATCCATTATATAATCATGATGCGTCACCTTTGCTCGCTCCAAACACAACCTGTGTCACCTTTGATTTCTCCACCTCTGTTGTGCTCCTCCTGCAGTAGGGTTAGGGGACACGCACCTGGTCTCCCCTAGAGGAGTACAGGGTGTAGTGGAGGACGGCGCCGGTGAGAGGGTGAGGCGGCGCCCAAGTCACCAGCATTGTGCTACCACTAGTCACCACAATACGCACACGTCTTGGAGGGCCGGGCACTGAAGATGTGGAAGGCAGAATTTTCAACATGCGTATGCAATGAATCAACAAAAATCAACCGAAACATAACAAAAATACTTATATTATGACTTAAAATAAATATTAAATATATTAAACGGATCTAGAATAAATTGAATACAATCAGGTAACAATAAATTTCATTCATCATAGCACACACACACACACACACACACACGAGTCCTTGGTTCACCCAAAGTTGTAGAGAGGCAAACACTAAGTGCACTAGAGAATGGAAAATGTACAGAAGACAAAGGACCCAGGAAAATAAAGATATTAGCCGAAGAGCCAGAAACGAATATGCACAGGTAAGAAGGGAGGCTCAGCGACAATACGAAAATGATATAGCATCAAAAGTCAAGTCTGACCCAAAGCTGTTGTATAGCCACATCAGGAGGAAAACAACAGTCAAGGACCAAGTAATCAGGCTGAGGAAGGAAGGTGGGGAGCTCACAAGAAACGACCAAGAGGTATGTGAGGAGCTCAACATGAGATTTAAAGAAGTATTTACAGAGGAGACAGGAAGGACACCATGAATTCAGAATAGGGAGGTACACCAACAATTGCTGGATGAAATACACACAACCGATGAGGTGAAGAAGCTGTTATGTGAACTCGATATCTCAAAAGCGGTGGGACCTGACAACATTTCTCCGTGGGTCCTTAGAGAGGGAGCAGAGATGATAAGTGTGCCACTAACAAAAATCTTCAACACTTCCACTGAAACTGGACAACTACCTGAGGTGTGGAAGATGGCAAACGTAGTCCCAATTTTTAAGAAAGGGGATAGACACAAGGCATTAAACTACAGACCTGTGTCACTGACGTGTATAATATGCAGTCATGGAGAAGATCATCAGGAGGAGAGTAGTGGAGCACCTAGAAAGACACAAGCTTATAAACGACAACCAGCACGGTTTCAGGGAGGCAAAATCCTGTGTCACAAACCTACTGGAGTTTTATGACAAGGTAACAGAAGTAAGACACGAGAGAGAGCGGTGGATAGACTGCATTTTCTTGGACTGCAAGAAGGCGTTCGACACAGTTCCTCACAAGAGGTTAATGCAAAAGCTATAAGATCAGGCACACGTAACAGTAAAGGCACTGCAATAGATCAGAGAATATCTGACAGGGAGGCAACAACGAGTCATGGTACGTGACGAGGTGTCAGAGTGGGCACCTGTGACGAGTGGGGTTCCACAAGGGTCAGTCCTAGGACCTGTACTGTTTTTGGTATATGTGAATGACATAACGGAAGGGATAGACTCAGAAGTGTCCCTGTTTGCAGATGATGTGAAGTTAATGAGAAGAATTAAATCAGTTGAGGATCAGGTAGGACTACAAAGAGACCTAGACAGGCTACAAGCCTGGTCCAGTAAATAGCTCTTTGAATTTAACCCTGCCAAATGTAAAGTCATGAAGATCGGGGAAGGGCAAAGAAGACCGCAGACAGAGTATAATCTAGGTGGCCAAAGACTGCAAACCTCACTCAAGGAAAAAGATCTTGGGGTGAGTATAATACCGAGCACATCTCCTGAGGCACACATCAATCAGATAACTGCTGCAGCATACGGGCGGCTGGCAAACCTAAGAATAACGTACACCATATACGTCAGGCCCATACTGGAGTATGCAGCACCAGTTTAGAACCCACACCTGGTCAAGCACATCAGGAAATTAGAGAAAGTGCAGAGGTTTGCAACAAGACTAGTCCCAGAGCTAAGGGAAATCGGCCTGACGACACTAGAGGACAGGAGGGTTAGGGGAGACATGATAACGACATATGAAATACTGCGAGGAATAGATAACGTGGACAGAGAAAAGATGTTCCAGAGAGGGGACACAGAAACAAGGGGTCACAGTTGGAAGTTGAAGACTCCTATGAGTCAAAGGGTTCTTAAGGAATGCAAAATGGAACTCTGTGAACCAATATCTAACATTTTTAATTTATCTCTTCAAACAGGTGTAGTGTCTGATATGTGGAAGATGGCTAATGTAATTCCTATTTTTAAAGCAGGGGACAAGTCACTACCGTCAAATTACCGCCCAATAAGCCTGACCTCAATTGTAGGCAAATTACTAGAGTCAATTATAGCTGATATTATTAGAAGCCATCTAGATAACCATAATTTGATTAATGATACCCAGCATGGATTCACGAGGGCCGTTCCTGCCTATCTAATTTATTAACCTTCTTCAGTAAAGCTTTTGAAGCTGTTGATCACAATAAAGAATTCGATATTGTTTATTTAGACTTTAGTAAGGCTTTTGATAGAGTACCGCACCAGAGACTGTTAAAGAAAGTGGCAGCTCATGGCATTGGGGAAAAGTGCTGTCATGGATCGAGTCATGGCTCACCAATAGGAAGCAGAGAGTGTGCATAAATGGGGTTAAATCCGAATGGGGACTTGTAACAAGTGGTGTTCCACAGGGATCAGTCTTAGGCCCATTGTTATTTATAATATATATCAATGACCTTGATGAGGGAATTACTAGTGATATGAGCAAATTCGCCGACGACACGAAGATAGGTAGGATAATTGATTCAAACATAGATGTCATAGAACTTCAGGAAGATTTAGACAAACTTAATTCGTGGTCAGAAAAGTGGCAGATGCAGTTCAATGTAGATAAATGCAAGGTTCTGAAGCTCGGGAGTGTCCATAACCCAAGCACTTATAAGTTAAATAACGTAGAACTTAGCCATACAGATTGCGAGAAGGATTTGGGGGGTGATGGTAAGCAGCAACCTTAAACCAAGACAGCAATGCCTAAGCGTACGTAATAAGGCAAATAGATTACTGGGATTTATATCAAGAAGTGTTAGCAACAGAAGTCCAGAGGTTATATTACAGCTTTTACATCATTAGTAAGGCCTCACCTAGATTACGCAGCTCAGTTTTGGTCTCCATATTACAGAATGGACATAAATTCGTTAGAAAACATTCAGCGTAGAATGACTAAATTAATACATAGCATTAGAAATCTTCCTTACGAAGAAAGATTGAAGACCCTAAAATTACATTCACTTGTAAGACGTAGAATGAGGGAGACATGATCGAGGTATACAAGTGGAAAATGGGTATTAACAAAGGGGATATAAATAAGGTCTTGAGGATATCTCTCCAAGAGAGAACCCGCAATAATGGATTCAAGTTAGATAAGTTTAGATTTAGAAAGGATATAGGAAAGTATTGGTTTGGAAATAGGGTAGTTGATGAGTGGAACAGTCTGCCTAGTAGGGTTATTGAAGCTAGGACCTTGGGTAGTTTCAAATTTAGGTTGGATAAATTCATGAGTGAGAGGGGTTGGATTTGAGTGGGACTCGCACATGAGTGGGTAGAATTGTCAAAGCTTATTTCTTGGGTAGCATTGAAAATTGGGTTGAGCAAATATTCTGTT
The DNA here is from genome assembly GCA_009830355.1 of Cherax destructor. NCBI lineage: Eukaryota > Metazoa > Arthropoda > Malacostraca > Decapoda > Parastacidae > Cherax > Cherax destructor. The sequence continues at coordinate 46,997 of WNWK01010770.1, read as the reverse complement.
AGTGGGACGGATTGTGAAGGACCTGCCTAGTATGGGCCAACAGGCCTGCTGCAGTGTTCCTCCTTTCTTATGTTCTTATGTTCTTAAGAGCAACACCAATCCGAATGGCCTGTGGGTCGAGTCGAGTCCCCAGAGAGGAATTGGGAACAGCAAGAAGGAAATCTCCTGAGTGTTGTGCCTTCACCGCTAGGAGACGAGCTTTGTCCTTTCCTGAAGCGTTGGTGAGCATTGTGTTGGAAATTTTTTCCATGATCGGTTTGTCCCAGTGGGACTGTTTGTGCTCTTTGGGAGGAGCTGGTCTACTGGAGGAGTCTGCCAGGATGTTCCACTGCACTGCTGCTTCAATGAACTTGGGGTCTTGAGCTCCCACCACACCTCTCAAACGTTCAGGGACAATCCTCTTGACTAATCCACAGGAGGCCAAACACGATGACAGAAATGCATACAGATTGCCATACAGATTGCGAGAAGGACTTGGGGGTGATGGTAAGCAGCAACCTTAAACCAAGACAGCAATGCCTAAGCGTACGTAATAAGGCAAATAGATTACTGGGATTTATATCAAGAAGTGTTAGCAACAGAAGTCCAGAGGTTATATTACAGCTTTATACATCATTAGTAAGGCCTCACCTAGATTACGCAGCTCAGTTCTGGTCTCCATATTACAGAATGGACATAAATTCGTTAGAAAACATTCAGCGTAGAATGACTAAATTAATACATAGCATTAGAAATCTTCCTTACGAAGAAAGATTGAAAACCCTAAAATTACATTCACTTGTAAGACGTAGAATGAGGGAGACATGATCGAGGTATACAAGTGGAAAATGGGTATTAACAAAGGGATATAAATAAGGTCTTGAGGATATCTCTCCAAGAGAGAACCCGCAATAATGGATTCAAGTTAGATAAGTTTAGATTTAGAAAGGATATAGGAAAGTATTGGTTTGGAAATAGGGTAGTTGATGAGTGGAACAGTCTGCCTAGTAGGGTTATTGAAGCTAGGACCTTGGGTAGTTTCAAATTTAGGTTGGATAAATTCATGAGTGAGAGGGGTTGGATTTGAGTGGGACTCGCGCATGAGTGGGTAGAATTGTCAAGCTTATTTCTTGGGTAGCATTGAAGATTGGGTTGAGCAAATATTCTGTTAGTGGGACGGATTGTGAAGGACCTGCCTAGTATGGGCCAACAGGCCTGCTGCAGTGTTCCTCCTTTCTTATGTTCTTATGTTCTTATGTAACGCTACCTGCCTTGCTTTGCGCACCCCTATACCTCCCAGTCGCACTGGGAGGGTTGCCTGCTCCCATTGCTGATCCTCTAGTGACAGATTCAGTGCCTTCTTGAAGGTTGATCTCAGGTGTGCGTCATACTCGTCAAGTGTTGGGTTTTCAAAAGAGGGTGCGCACCTCAAGAAGTGAGTCTTGGCATAGTAAGAACATAAGAACATAAGAAAGGAGGAACACTGCAGCAGGCCTGTTGGCCCATACTAGGCAGGTCCTGCACAATCCGTCCCACTAACAGAATATTTGCTCAACCCAATTTTCAATGCTACCCAAGAAATAAGTAAGACACCTTGTGAGGAGATACAGGGCATCATGGGCATCAAGATCACTTATTCTCTCCTCCATTCTTTTCAGGTCATTCACTTTGTCCTTGAGGACAGTGTCGATGGCGTGGTGACCCAGCGGTGCTCCCAGGAGGGTACTGTTGGATGGAGTGAGAGTAGTAACTTCTGGGAGGATTGTTTGCACCGCATTGATTATTTCCTTATTTGTTGTGATAATTTCACACTTTGAGGGATTAAGGATGAGTCCTAAGGCTTCTCCCTGTGTCTTCACCCTTTGTAGGTCCTCTAACAAGGACTCCCCAGTACCTGCCAGAGTGCCATCATCCAGGTACCAGATGTTGAGCTCGCTGCATAGGCTGGAAGTTAGTTCTCTTACTGCCAAACAGAAGAGAAGTGGAGCGAGTGGATCACCCTGCTGAACACCCTCAGATGAGGGAATTTCATGTTCCCCAAACAAAAGACTCGAGGGTTTGCTGTAGCCAGCTGAAATGAAGGGAAAGAGACTGGGGAACCGATCTCGAACGGCTGGCAAGACCACATCTCTCTTCACCATATTAAAGGCATTTCTAAAGTCAAGTTTGACTACGGCCTTGTCTTCTGATAGGTCCCTGATGTAGGCCCTTGCCGCATGAGCTGCGTCTTCACTGCCTTGAGAGACCCCAAAGCCCAGTTGGTGTGGCTGGAGTAAACTGGCAGCTTCTAGGCGAATGTTTCTTACTGCTGCTTTGGCAACTAGGCGGCGAAGGGTGTTACCAACAGCAATGGGTCTGATTCTCCCATCCTTCTTCTTCAAAGCGCATAATGAGGCTCCAAAAAAGAAAGGTTTAATTTCTTCTGGGATTCGCCCAGCCAGGCAGTTGTTGACAAAAGTTGTTAATTCGGTGAGGAGAATTGATGCAGATGCTCCGAGTACTGGATTTACCATCTCTTTGAGGTGTTGTGGTCGAATTCCAGTGTAACCTCCTGCAGATCCTGCTGGAAATGACACTATCGCCTTATAGACTTCTGATTCTGGCAAAATTAATTGTTCAGTGATGGGGTCTCCTTCAGGGTTGTTGTTGATGGCTATGGTGTCCCTTGTCGGATGCTTGTCTCTTAGTGCTTGAGCTGTGGTCTCATCTTTGGGAGCTACAGTGTCGTCACTTGTAATTATTCTGATTGCTCCCACTGTGTTGCCTTCTTCGATTTTTTTGCTAACCTGTGCGCAAATTTTCTCGTTTTCAGTGGAGTTTTTCTTTGGTCTACCTCTGTGATTCCTGCGATGGTGGGGCAGAGGGACACAATTATCTGTTCTTGGGTAGTTACGCACCGCCTTGATGACTGAAGTGGTTAGCAGTTTGCCTCGTCTTTCAGGAACTGCAAGACAGACATTGCCAAACAGGAGCAGGTTGCGCCATGCTTTAATGGTGCCTTGGGCTTCTAAATTGGTGGAGCCTTCATTCACCTGCTTAAGAAGGTATGTGAATTTCCCTGCTGCATATGGGCGAGCCGCTTTAGGAATGTGGGATAGGGTACTGCTAGCAGTGGATTTGAATGCCAGAAGAAGGTTTTCGCAAGAGAGGAGGTTGCCATTGGGATTGACATCTGCCTGTGGAGGCTGTGGGTTGCTCTCTGCTGGGGGCCTATGTGATCCTGCACACCTACTGTGTGCACGAATAAGGTCATCCATGTTGCGTGCTCGAAACTCTCCACACACCTGACATGTGCCTCTTCTTTCATTGTTGGGTGCACCATTTCCCTGGCTTTGTGGCTGGCTGGCTGCATCATCTGCCATACCTCAAACTGTGTGGTAAGCCCGGGGGGCCGTAAGGAAAATGGCACATGACACATACCGAATGTGGTTCATGGTGGTGGTGGGTTGAGCAGAAGGTCTCCCGTCCTTGAGGTATATATATATATATATATATATATATATATATATATATGGGGAAGTGGAACAGAATTCTTCCTCCGTAAGTCATGCGTGTCGTAAGAGGCGACTAAAATGCCGGGAGCAAGGGGCTAGTAACCCCTATCCTGTATATATTACTAAATGTAAAAGGAGAAACTTTCATTTTTCCTTTTGGGCCACCCTGCTTCGGTGGGAAACGGCCGACGTGTTGAAAGAAGAAAGAAAGAATATATAAAATATATATATATATATATATATATATATATATATATATATATATATATATATATATATATATATAGCATTAGAACTGGACAAGATTCTAATGCTCTATTTATTCATGTGAGAGATTTTAACCATTCAATTGATTTTCAAAATGTTGAGAAAGTTGTATCAAGCAAGTCCATGGTTGAGAGGAATATAATAGAATCATGTTTCATTAAAAGTAGTTTTGAAAATAATATGAATATTTCTTTTGGTTTATATAAATTGGATTCATTTATAATTAATAATATTTGGGAAGAATTTAATGATAAATTGCACTAATCTTAATTCTTGGGAAGAGTTTCAGGTCCTTTCTTATGTTCCTCTTCACAGAGTCGGGCGATGTTACTCTACTGTGAGGTGTGGTCTTTGTTAGTGTGATGTGACTGTGAGGTGTAGTCTTACCCCTTTATAAGGCTCCTTGTCATGTTTTCTTTTATAGTTCCTTGATAATGTGAGTAGTCACGAAAGCGCTTGGAATTCTTCTTTTTTTTCATAGTGGTTTTCTTGCATATAATATATATATATATATATATATATATATACATATATATATATATATAGGATGTGGTCCACCTCTGGTGTAAATTGTGGGACCCAGTGCCTCGGAGAAGTGGATAACAAGGCTTCAAGGAAGAATAAGTGGACCCTTGAAAATCGTCCACAATTCTTTCCAGAATGCTGTTTGAGTGCCATTACCGAACGAATTTGTTACCATAAGGAAAAATGTAAATTAGCTTAGTCCGTTTCAGACTTCCAAAAATACACTTACAAAAATACACTTACATAATTGTTCAAGTTGGGAGGTGGACGATTTTCAAGGGTCCACTTTATTTAGCTAAGCTACCCATATGGTGCTTACACTACAACTACTACATTATCACCACTATACTACCACCACTATACTACCTCCACTACACTGCCACTACACTACCACCACTACACTACCACCACTACACTACCACCACTACACTATCACAACTACACTATCACAACTACACTATCACAACTACACTATCACAACTACACTACCACCACTACCACCACTATACTACAGCCACTACACTACCACCACTACACTACCACCACTACACTACCACCCCTACACTACCACCCCTACACTACCACCCCTACACTACCACCCCTACACTACCACCACTACACTACCACCACTACACTACCACCACTACACTACCGCCACTACACTACCCCCACTACACTACCACCACTACACTACCACCACTACACTACCACCACTACACTACCACCACTACACTACCAACACTACACTACCACCACTACACTACCACCACTACACTACCACCACTACACTACCTCTCCCATCACAACATCCTACACACCCTTGGTGAACTATTTCACAAGTTTCCTTCACTTCCACTTTGCTATCAGTTCTGGTATGTACCTCACTATACGCTCAACTTACTTCACTCTCCCGTTCAATTACTGAGAGAGAAACAATTCATATTTTTCACGTTGGATCTGGGGAACTGAAAATTCATTACCTGGAATTTACTTAGTGTTGTATTTAGCTTGTATGTGTACGTTTCATTGTTTCCAAACTGCATCAGACTTGAAGTGGTGTGCTGGGGGATGGTGTCAAGAGAGTCAAGGAAGGTGAAATAGTGCTAGTGTTTATGGTGTGGTTGGTCACATAATTACCAGCTTGCTGACAAAGAAACTGTTAGTGTACCCGAGCTAAGTTTTCCAGCGTTCCTAAGAAGGAAGCTGCAGTAATGGATCACAAAAAAGAGCACATAAGCAATCATTATCTGCAGAAAATTTATGTCTTGTATAAACAACTTGAATATGCGAAAAATATATTTAATAAAAAGCGAGGTCACTTATTGGTATCCACAAAGAGGAACAATGCAGCAAAATCATATAATTCTAAAGATGTAAAACATATATTTAGAAGTGTACGTATATGTGCATTCCTATGTATGTACATATGTAAATGTATGCTTGAACATATGTTGACTTTAGTGTGGAGATTATTGTGTGTACATTATATATATATGAAGAAAGGGAGGCGGTAATTTCATGTACTGGCCAGGGAGGTACAACATCGTTTGGGAGTGAAGAAGAGCAGGATGTGAGTGTGGGGGAGGTGCGTGAGGCATTACGTAGAATGAAAGGGGGTAAAGCAGCTGGAACTGACGGGATCATGACAGAAATGTTAAAAACAGGGGGGGATATAGTGCTGGAGTGGTTGGTATTTTTGTTTAATAAATGTATGAAAGAGGGGAAGGTACCTAGGGATTGGCAGAAAGCATGTATAGTTCCTTTATATAAAGGGAAAGTTGACAAAAGAGATTGTAAAAATTATAGGGGAATACGTTTACTGAGTATACCAGGTAAAGTGTATGGCAGGGTTATTATTGAAAGAATTAGAGGTAAGACAGAGGGTAGGATCGCAAATGAGCAAGGATGTTTTAGAGTGGGTAGGGGATGTGTAGATCAAGTGTTTACATTGAAGCATATATGTAAACAGTATTTAGATAAAGGTAGGGAAATTTTCATTGCATTTATGGATTTAGAAAAGGCATATGATAGAGTGGATAGGGGAGCAATGTGGCAAATGTTGCAAGTGTATGGAATAGGTAGTAAGTTACTGAAGGCTGTAAAGAGTTTTTATGAAGATAGTGAGGCTCAGGTTAGGTTGTGTAAGAGAGAGGGAGATTACTTCCCGGTAAAAGTAGGTCTTATAAAGGGATGTGCAATGTCACCATGGTTGTTTAATATATTTATAGATGGGGTTGTAAAAGAAGTAAATGCTAGGGTGTTGGGGAGAGGGGTTGGATTAAATTATGGAGAATTAAATGCAAAATGGGAGTTGACACAGCTACTTTTTGCTGATGATACTGTGCTTATGGGAGATTATATATTTGGGAGATTATATATATGGGGAGAAATAAATGGGATTAAGTCAGGAGTTTCAAATAGAGTTAGAGCTAAAGAAGGAGTGGCAATAATGTTGAATAATCAATTGTGGCAGGTAAAGAGAATTTATAAATGTATAAATTCAAGGATTACGTGGAGTAAAATAAAGGTTGGATGTGAAAAGTGGGCTATAGTGTGTATGCACCTGGAGAAGAGAGAAATGTAGAGGAGAGAGAGAGATTTTGGGAAATGTTGAGTGAGTGCGTAGGGAGTTTTGAACCAAGTGAGAGAGTACTTATGTTGAATAATGATGAAAGTATTTTTTTGGGGGGATTTTCATTATTTTTGGGTCACCCTGCCTCGGTGGGAGACGGCCGACTTGTTGAAAAAAAATGATTATATATATATATATATTATTATTATTATTTTTATTAACACATCTGCCGTTTCCCACCAAGCCAGGTTTGCCCGAAAAAGACAAACTTTCATCATTCACTCCATCACTGTCTTGCCAGAAGCGTGCTTACACTACAGTTATAAAACTGCAACATTAACACCCCTCCTTCAGAGTGCAGACACTGTACTACCCATCTCCAGGACTCAAGTCCGGCCTGCCGGTTTCCCTGAATCCTTTCATAAATGTTACTTTGCTAACTCCAACAGCACGTCAAGTCCAAAAAACCATTTGTCTCCATTTGCTCATATCTAACAAGCTCACACACACTTGCTGGAAGTCCAAGCCTCTCGCACACAAAACCACCTTTATCCCCTCCCTCCAACCTTTCGTAAGCCGACCCCTACCCCGCCTTACCTCCACTAGAGATTTATACACTCTCGAAGTCATTTTATTTCGTTCTATCCTCTCTACATGTCGAAAACCATCTCAATAATCCCTCCTCAGCTTTCTGGATAATAGTTTTGGTAATCCCGCACCGTCTCCTAATCTCCAAACTACGGATTCTCTGCATTGTATTCACACAACATTGCTCTCAGACATGAACTCTCCACTGGCTCCAGCATTCTCCTTGTTGCAACATTCACAACCCATGCCTCACACCTATACAAGAGCGGTGGTATAACTATCCTCTCATACATTCCCTTCTTTACTTTCATCGATAAAGTTCGATGTGTGTGTGTGTGTGTGTGTGTGTGTGTTAGTTACCATTTTGTCCTAGGCACATGTCGATTAGACATTAGGCCTGTTGTATGTATGTGTATGTGTGTAACGAAACACTACGAAATGTTTCGGCCCCGCCGGGAGTTGAACCCGGGCCCTCCGTGCGTGAAGCAAGAGCGCTAGCCACCGTGCTATCGGGGCGTGTGTGTGTGTGTGTGTGTGTGTGTGTGTGTGTGTGTGTGTGTGTGTGTGTGTGTGTGTGTGTGTGTGTGTGTTGTGTGTGTGTGTGTATGTATGTATGTATGTCTCCTGACATAAGTCAGGAGACTTAACTCTCAACCGGATGTTATTATTACATTACAACATATTTTCTAAAATTGAAAACATTTTCAAACGAAATCCTGCAGTTTGTATTCCCATCCTTCATGTGACACCTGAGATTTCTCCCATATTCCGTTAATAATTATTGCAGTATAATTTTTGGGTAAGACATTCCTAATTATGCTGGCGAATACTTTCCACCTCAATAGAGTTCAATGGGAGCTTGTTGTTTTTCCTTTGCAACATAGTGCAAAAGTGAAGATCACAATATAAATTTTATATAATTTGATATGAAAGCAATAATGACAAAGGAAGGCACGAGCACACATGATAATAAGCGCTGTTTGGTGAATATACAGTAACTGGGGATACCAAGGTAGTCAAGAAGTTCAACATGCAGACGACACTAAGTTGTCTGTAATGGTTATTTAACTGCAAATTAGAGCCAGTAATCTTTCGTAATCGCAGTTTGAGTCTGTCATAAAGGAAAGGAAAAAGCAGTTTCTTTCCTGTGACTGGCTCGTTCACAGCCGTCGAATGTGTGGACAGGGTACTCAAGTGGTAGCTAAAAGAAAATTTTCTTCGAATCATTAATCCTGGAGGTATATTAACCCAGAGAGTATAGTAGCCCAGGATATCCCGAGAAACCAAATAGTGGAGCTTATTTCCGTTTGAGGATTTTTGACCTACTGTATTAGGCTGCGGCACAAAGCAGTCGACTACCTCCTAATTACTTATTCATTATTTGACTAAATGGTTATAACTATGACCATAATTATTAAAGGGGTGGACCTGTCAGCGGAAGGCCTCGGTTAGATGACCAGAAGCTCCAACGGTTGGTTAGCTAAGACCCGCGTCAGGAAACACTTGTCTTGTTGCCTGACGAACCTTACCTAACATAACCTACTATTTTATGGACAGCTAGAGCAGGTACATTGAAACTGTGTCTAACATCGCGTCTCGACCAGGAATGGAACCTAAGTTCTGTTGGTGTATCAGGTGAGTGAAGAGTTGGAACGTAAGTGACAAAGCAGGGTGGGGTGAGAGTTGCGTGGCAGGGTGAGGCAGGGTCACCAAAGTGCTGACTCAGAGGTGTCCTTCTGACAGAAGCCTCTTGTTATTACTTAAAAACTATTTTTTGAGTATTTAGATGACTTAATGACAACTCTCCTACTGACTCTTACACTCACCTTTGTTCTAATCTTTTACTAATACCACTCTCCCATCCAGATACAACGGGTAGGTTACGCACCGGCAGGTGAATATACAAGAGTGAAGAGGTTTTACCTCAGTTTCCATTTTGAGATAAGCATCAGTAACCGTAGACAATATTTGACTGGAAATTTGAACCAGGGTTCGAGTTCCCATCCATTCTTCAGTTTATTCATTGGGAGGTGTTTATATATATATATATATATAATATATATATATATATATATATATATATATATATATATATATATATATATATATATATATATATTATGGAGAATTAAATGCAAAATGGGAGTTGACACAGTTACTTTTGCTGATGATACTGTGCTTATGGGAGATTCTAAAGAAAAGTTGCAAAGGTTAGTGGACGAGTTTGGGAGAGTGTGTAAAGGTAGAAAGTTAAAAGTGAACATAGATAAGAGTAAGGTGATGAGGGTATCAAACGATTTAAATAAAGAAAAATTGGATATCACATTGGAGAGAGGGGTTATGGAAGAAGTAAATGTTTTCAGATATTTGGGAGTTGATGTGTCAGCGGATGGGTTTATGAAGGATGAGGTTAACCATAGAATTGATGAAGGAAAAAAGGTGAGTGGTGCATTGAGGTATCTGTGGAGACAAAAACGTTATCCATGGAGGCAAAGAAGGGAATGTACGAAAGTATAGTGGTACCAACACTCTTATATGGGTGTAAGTATGGGTTGCAAATGCTGCAGCGAGGAGGAGGCTGGAGGCAGTGGAGATGTCCTGTCTAAGGGCAATGTGTGGTGTAAATATTATGCAGAAAATTCGGAATGTGGAAATTAGGAGAAGGTGTGGAGTTACTAAAAGTATTTGTCAGAGGGCTGAAGAGGGGTTGTTGAGGTGGTTTGGTCATTTAGAAGAATGGATCAAAGTAGAATGACTTGGAGAGCGTATAAATCTGTAGGGGAAGGAAGGCGGGGTAGGGGTCGTCCTAGAAAAGGTTGGAGGAAGGAGTAAAGGAGGTTTTGTGGGCGAGGGCTTGGACTTCCAGCAAGCATGTGTGAGCGTGTTAGATAGGAGTGAATGGAGACGAATGGTTTTTGGGACATGACGATCTGTTGGAGTGTGAGCAGGGTAACATTTGTGAAGGGATTCAGGGTCCAGTTAATTGATTTAGTTGGACTTGAGTCCTGGAAATGGGAAGTACAATGCCTGCACTTTAAAGGAGGGGTCTGAGATAGTGACAGCTGGGAGGACTTTTCTCAGCTGTCGTATCTGAGCTCCTCTGCAAAGACAGTGATTATGTATGAGTGTGGTGAAAGTGTTGAATGATGATGAAAGTTTTTCTTTTGGGGATTTTCTTTCTTTTGGGTCACCCTGCCTCGTGGGAGACGGCCGACTTGTTGAAAAAAAAAAAAAAAATATATATATATATATATATATATATATATATATATATATATATATATATATATATATATATATATATATATAAACACTCACTGGTCAGACTGACCAGTGAGCTAAACATCTTGTTCCTCGATGATTACACACTAGCAGGTACAAAGGAGTCCCTTCTAGATTTTACACAGGTGATGACACGGGGACAGGAAATGGGTCTCATCCTGAATCCATCCAAATGTGAAATCATCTCAGTCAATCAACAAGTGATAGATGCAGTGAGATCAAAACTACCAGGAGCAACAGTCATTCCCCATACAAATAGTGTCTTGCTTGAAGCACCTCTGGGAAGCGATGCCATTGACATAATTCTCAGGAAGAAAGAAGAATTGAGTAGAATGGAACAAAGAATTGGCAATCTTGACACCCATGATGCCTTGTACCTTCTCACAAAATGCTTGAATCTGCCCAGGTTGACATATTTCCTAAGATGTACTCCTTCATATGATAACCCTATACTGTACGAATATGAGAGTATCCTGAGGCAGATCTTTACTAAAGTACTTAACCTTACTCTAGAAGAAGGGCAGTGGGACCAAGCTACACTTCATGATTTAGTTAAGGCCTTTTGGTAATGGTGTCATTATGTATGCTGAAACTGTCAAGTGTATCTGTTGAAAAATAAATGCACATAGTCTATGCAGTTTTTCACTGAAAATGAAATGGAAAAATAGAGCCATATGCTATGCCAAAAATTATGAAGACTTTTTTGGAACACACAGTTATGTCCTATATATCGAAGCAATGAGTTTGTCAACTCCTTTTATTACATTTATAATAAAGTTCGTGCCACAGACCCGAACTCTTGGGTTTAGTCAACTGTATCTGCACACAGCAGGACTTAGAAATGTGAAGCTAAATTGAATGTGAAGCTAAGTTGAATGTGAAGCTAAGTTGAATGTGAAGCTAAGTTGAATGTGAAGCTAAGTTGAATGTGAAGCTAAGTTGAATGTAAATGAATAGTTCAGAGAACCGACAAGTTGATAAATTGATGGACTGACTACATCGACTCAAGGCCGAGGGACTGATTACCTCAAACTTCTCCTGATCTTCATGATTCTCCTTTGTATGGACTGATGAAGCCACTGTGTGGCGAAACGTTTCCTCAATAAAGATACCCAAGTGTTGCATATGTGTCTAATGAAGCTAAGTTGAATGTGAAGCTAAGTTGAGCGAAGGGAATTATGCCAGAGTTACCACTATACAAAATTCTTAAAAACAAAACAAAAAATATTCAGATGGATATAATACACAAAACAGTCATGCATATAAACAAAAAGTTAAGTGAATTCTTTTTTTTTTCTTGTCACGACATCACCTTGACTCATTTAAAAGTTGCAGATATTAAAGTAAAGGTATGTAGAATTGGCTGAATGAAATGCAAAGAAAACTGGAATGTAGCTAAAACAGTCTATAATTTTATTAGATAATTTACCGGATTTTCATTTTTTTCATAAATGTTGTGTGACACTTTCCAGGAAGGACCACTATTTCCTACTGTTACTACTACTAATTCTACTACTACTACTACTACTATTTACTACTGCTACTACTACTTCTATTAAAACTATTACCTGAACTACCACGACTACTACTAATTTTACTATTGTGGTATTATTACTACTGACCCAGGTCTTCATCAGTTGTGTATAATGCTTGTGGAAGGACGTCTGCTTATTTAATCTTAAAAAAAGTCACAAGGTAAATCAACACATTAACTTCATTATAGTGTCCAGTTCCAACACCCCAGCGCAGTCCCGGCCCGGGTCTTCATGTATATACCGTCTAGACACAATATATAAGGAAATAAATGCACTTAAAATTATTTGAGAACGATCTGCAATGAAGCAAAAACAATACGGCAACAAAGGTTATGTTGCCTGTCTTCATAAGTTTAATATAATGAACTTACCTGAAACTTTAAAGTTTACTAATCTAATAATAATAATAATAATAATAATAATAATAACAATAATAATAATATCATTATTATTATTGCTAAGATTTTAACCAAATCACTGCCTATTGTTGAATCGTCACATTGTATAGGGAGTAGCTGGTTAGTGACAAGTCATATACTTATCAAACAATAATTGTATACGATAAATCATGGAATAACATATATATTTACTATACACAATGGTTACAAATACATCATTACATAACATATAAACCGTTAAGTATCTTAAAAAAATCAGCATTAAGGGCAGAGAGATATACAGATCTGGAATACCGTATAGACTTGTCGTGCTTGGAGACCCGTCCTTCAGGAGTGCAATTTAATGTTAGGGTCAGACGAGGTAAACTGAATGAGATGAGTGATGAAAAGTCGTAGCTGCCCTCCAGCTATCTCTACTCTTTCTCCAGCACACAACAGTAGGAATAACGACGGAAGCGTTATGCACTTGCGTTGATATAAACTTCACGTGTCGCGCTTTTGTCATGAACTATTCTATACTGCAAAAACAATAAATCTGGTGAACCAGATATTCATCTATTTTTCCTGTCGAGCGGGATATCGCTGTTCCTGGCTGGCCCCTCCAACCATATAAAACTTTTTCCCTGCCTAGAGGCCATTCTATTCTCAAACTGTTTTTGCTTTATGGAGAAAATGCACACTCTGAGGTGCACACTCTAAGGAATTAAGATACACTATTAGATGTGAGACAAAAGATTTCTATTTCACTATCGATGGTTAATTTTACGTAAATACTGGTTAAAATAAGTTAACCTAACAAAATCTTACCTATCATAAGATAAACGAGATTAGCAAAAATAGAATTTTTGTAACGTTAAATCGTGCAGAAGTGTATTACTGAAACTTAGCGTAACACACACTAACTGGAGAACTGATTGACACAGACTAGTGTGTGGAGAAATAAGACAAAATCTGTATGTCCACACCTTCAAGGATTCTATGATGAATATTTTAGAATTTGCCAGAACTGGACGTTGTGGATTCTGCAGTAAATTGCTGTTATACACACTTAAGGTGGAAGGTAAAGTAGACTGTGCGGTAAACTATCGTTCCATATCTTTAAGATGCTACATAAATTAGATGATGCATATAAACTGGTGTTGTAGGAATGACGTAAGTGGTGATTAGGGCTCTACCAGAGGTGTATGCATGTATGAAGTAGAGGTTACTCATGATTATTCTATTAGTGGTATAAAATTATTGTAAGTTGATCAGTGAGGCACATGTGTAGCATTTGTGTATCTTCATGGCAGAAACGTTCCACATATACAGTAAGATTTATCAGTCGAATACAAGGGCAACTTATAACCTGGAGACAGTGGAAGAAACGTAGGAGCAATTTTAAAGGTTTTCAGTGTCCCGTAGCCTTAGCTAAGGGACAGAACACCTTAAAATCTAACATCTCAACCTCTGTCACCTCTGTATTTGACAGTAGCATCTGTTGTGAATGTGACATGTTTCGGTAATAAAGATTCCCAAGAGCAGAACCTTAAATTTCACTCTTGCTTCCCGCTCTTTCTTCTCTCTTTTTTATTATTTTTGTTGCCCACTCAGTTGTGTATGGATTAATCACCTTGATTGTAAGTAATACCAAAGTACTACTAATATTATCCAGGTTGAACTTGTCCTTATTGTCCTACTAAATCTCCCAGCTCAAGGAAACATATGTAATAATCATAACATCATTAACTATGTAATTATCATGTAATTATCATTAGGAATTGGGTAGCAGCACACATAGGTGACAGTAAAGCAATAGCACAGAACTGCAGATTGATATTGCTAACGTCCCATATCATAAAAATCTTTGAAAGGGTTCTAAGAAGCAAGATCGCCACTCATCAAGGTACTCATAAGTTACACAACCCAGGGCAACATGGGTTTAGAGCAGGTCGCTCCTGCCTGTCCCAACTACTGGACTACTATGACAAGGTCCTTGATGCTCTAGAAGACAAACAAAAAGCAGATGTAGTATACAAAGACTTTGCAAAAGCCTTTGACAAGTGAGACCATGGTGAAATAGCGCACAAAATGCGTGATAAAGGAATAACAGCAACACAAATAGTGGTAAACAGAGTAAAGTCTGAAGCGGCTACGGTGAAAAGCTCTGTTCCACAAGGCAAAGTACTCGCTCCCATCCTGTTCCTCATCTGACATAGACAGGGATGTAAGCCACAGCACCGTGTCTTCCTTTGCAGATGTCACTCTACTGCATGACAGTGTCCTCCATTGAAGACACTGCAAGACTCCAAGCGGACATTAACCAAATCTTTAAATGGGCAGCAGAAAACAATATGAAGTTCAATGATGAGAAATTTTAATTTACTCCAATATGGAAAATGTGAGAAATTTAAAACTGTATCGGAGCATAAAACAAATTCCAAGTACACATTAGAGTGAAAAAAACTAATGTAAAAGACCTGGGAGTGATAATGTCAGAGGATCTCTCCTTCAAAAACAACAACATTGTATCAATCGCATCTGCAAGAAAAATGACTGGATGGATAATGAGAACCTTTAAAACTAGGAATGCCAAGCCCATGATGAGACTCTTAAGGTCGCTTGTTCTATCTAGGCTGGAATATTGCTGCACACTAACAGCACCTTTCAATGCAGGTGAAATTGCTGTCCTAGAAAATGTAGAGAACCTTCACGGCACACATAACTGCGATAAAACATCTCGGTTACTGGGAACGCTTGAAGTTCCTCAACCTGTACTCCCTAGAACGCAGGCGAGAGAGATACTTGGATAATCCTAGAGAGATTAGTACGAAATTTGTACACGAAAACCACTCCCATTGAAAAGCAGGGGCGCCACTAGCACAATAAGAGACAACACAATAAGTGTCAGGGGCCCAAGACTGTTGAACTGCCTCCCAGCATACATAAAGGCGATTACCAATAGACCCCAGGCTGTCTTCAAGAAGACACTGGACAGGCACTTAAGTCAGTAACTGATTAGCGGGGCTGTGGTTTGTACATCGGGTTGCGTGCGGCCAATAGTAACAACCTGGTTCATCAGGCCCTGATCCACCATGAGGCATGGTCACAGACCGGGCCGCGGGGACGTTGACCCCCGGAACCCTCTCCGGGTATACTCCAGCACATTGCAGATGTATAAAATTTCACTAAAAACAACAATGTGAGTATACAGTAGTGTACAGCAGAATTATTCTCTCCATGCTGAAAGTCTGTGTAGTATAGTTCAAGCACAGTTGATTTATAGCTTCCTGACAGCCACCTGTGTTATGAATGATAGTGTCTTGTTGATATGTGGTGCCTTGGTTTTCGTTGATAATTCTTTCCAGAATGCTGTTTGAGTGCCGTTACCGAACGAATTTGTTCCCATAAGGACAAATGTAGATTAGATTAGTCAATTCTCACCCCCAAAAATGCACTTATAGAAGCACTTACGAAAATATACTTACATAATTGTTCGAGTTTGGAGGTGAACGAGAACCGAGGGTCCACTGTATATACATATACAGTGGACCGCCAGTTTACGTACTGCTCCAGACTCGAACAATTATGTAAGTGTATTTTTGGGGGTCGAAAAGGACTAATCTAATTTCCATTATTCCTTATGGGAACAAATTCGTTTGGTAATGGCACTTGAACAGCATTCTGGAACGAATTAATTACGTAAACCGGGGGTCCACTGTATATACAGTGGACCCTCAGTTTTCGTTCACCTCCAAACTCGAACAATTATGTAAATGTATTTTTGTAAGAGCTTTTGTAAGTGTATTTTTGGGGTTCTGAAATGACTAGCCTAATTTACATTTGTCCTTATAGGAACAAATTCGTTCGGTAATGACACTCAAACAGCATTCTGGAAAGAATTTTCAACGAAAACCGAGGGTCCACTGTATATACATAGTATATATATATATATATATATATATATATATATATATATATATATATATATATATATATATATATATATATATATATATACAGTGGAGCCTCTACTAACGAGCGCATCCATGTGCGAGTTTTTCCAGATACAAGCAGTCGATCAGTCAAATTTTTGCTTCCATAGGAGAGCGAAAATTCCAGATGCGAGGTTCCTTGACGCTGATGAGGGGCTCTGTCTCTTGATATAAGGAATTGGATCTCATTTGTTTGTTGGACTATCTTATTGAAACTTGGGCAATGTATGATGAAAAGATGTTTCTTAATGTACACGAAAATTTAAAGAAATCTGACTGTATATAATGGAGTTCACTTCTTAGCCTTAGCCAGCCCTTAGCGGTAGTACATTTTCGTATGGTTTTTATGGTTGTATTCTCGTGTTTTTGGCCTCAATTGATAGAAAGGAAGATATATTACAGAAATAGATATGATTTAGAGCATCACGAACACCGTGGGTCCACTGTATATTATATATATATATATATATATATATATATATATATATATATATATATATATATATATATATATATATACTATTGATATAAACAAGGAGGTTTTGTGGGCGAGGAGCTTGGACTTCCAACAAGCATGTGTGAGCGTGTTCGATAGGAGTGAATGGAGACGAATGGTTTTTGAGACCTGACGAGCTGTTGGAGTGTGAGCAGGTTAATATTGTGTGAAGGGATTCAGAGAAAACAGTTAATTGATTTAGTTGGACTTGAGTCCTGGAAATGGGAAGTACAATGCCTGCACTTTAACTCTTAAACTATCCACACGTAGATACACGTTTACTCGCGTACTGCTCCAAACGTAGATCTACGTTTTATTTTTCATTCGTTCAAATTTACTGCAATAGGCCTGAGTCGCCTAGACATGAGTGAATGGGTCTGCGCCCTCAGTGTGTGCAGTATTAAACAAATCCTGGGCCACTTAGTACCTTGTGGGAGCATCAGTTCAATTGAGTGCCAGCTAGAGCAAATAGTGTGGGAAACACCTGGGATTCACTGATGTCATGTCGCATTAACACTCCAATTATAAGAGGAAAGTAAAAATAGCTTAGATAAATACATGAGTGGCTCTGGGTGGGTGTGAGTTGGACCTAACTAGCTTGTGCTTCTAGGTCTGATGCCATGCTCCTTCCTTCAGAGGATGTGACCTGACTAGGTGGGTCATTGGTCTAAGCTGGGGGGTGCCATGGAACTGCCTTGCATGGGCCAGTAGGCCTGCTGCAGTGTATCCTTCTAGAGCGTACACCTAAACTGTTTATCGGATTGTTTTTTCTTCCTAAAATGTGTATATGTAATAACTTGAGAACGCCTCTCTAGATCAACATCAAACTTCCATATTGGTGTATCTTACTTGGAAATTTGGTTTTGTATTATGTTGCTATGCAACAATGCACTGCATAGAAGCCAATTATTTTATTGGCATCTACGCAATGCTTCTTATATCCAGCTTCAGACTTTCGACACTGAAATAATAGAAGACTGGGATTATTAAAATATGTAGGTGCCAAATTGAGGTCATGAAAAAGTGGTATTATTGTTTTTACGATAACTTAACAATGTCACTTGTGAACAGCTTATACTTAATATACCTGGAGTATATCTGGAATATACCTGGAAAGGGTTTCGAGATCAATGCCCCGGCGGCTCCGTCTGTGACCAGGTGATACATTCAATAAAAAACACAAATTATTTTATTCACAGTATCTGTAAATTTGCCAATTACAAACAATAAAATAAAAAAACATGGCTCTTGTGCATTAACCGAAGAATGGTTTTCTTCAAATTCAAACTTTCAGCAATGGTGAATTTTGCAAAGAGAAATATTTCCACTGGTTTTAGGATGTATAATTGCCTATTTTCCTCATTCATAAAACAATTTGGGATATTTATATATGTTTGATGTTGAAGAGATTTAATTAATATTCTCAAATCTTCAAAGTTGATGTTTCTCTGTAGTGGAAAAGAAGATATGGGTAAGTCTCAGAGTGACTGGCATAGTTGCCTAATATATGATAAAAGAAGGAATGGAATCTTGAGATTTGCGGAAAACATTAAAAGCTCGTTAGCAAAAGGTAAAATGGGGCAAGAGAGTGGAGGACTCATCTGGCTGAATAGTTGGCAGTTTAAAAATGGAAGAATTATTATTAACACTGAAAAAATAGAAAGTATGAGCGAAAAGGAGCAAGGAAGGAGGGAAGGAGGAGGTTGGTGATGAATATATTTATAGATGGAGTGGTAGCAAAACTAAATTCTAGGGTTTAGGGTTTTTGATGAAACTAAGAAAATCTGGATGTTTAACGGTGAATGTTATTCGTAAAAGGTGACAGACATCTATCACCCAATATATTGACTAAAAATGACGAATTAACAAATGCATAAGCACAACTTTAATTCAAACCTTCTGCTACGATACACCATCTTTCAAGGCAGGCTGAGGAGGCATTCTCTTCTAATCTCAAAGGTCAATTTGTTAATGCTAGTTTGCTAAAGATGATGTCGTGACTTACATACAGGTTGCTGCGGGGGTAGCGTGGTAGGTCGAAGAATACAGCAGTAGACTAGCCTCTGGTTTATTGACAATACGTGAGTTCACAGCGAGCAGAGGGAGGGGATGACCGAAATCCAGTCCGTGGAGGGGAGGTAGTTGAACCCCGTGAGAGTAGGCCATCGTATGAGCGCGATTGGGTATCGCACCTCACTGACCAAGACAGGCGTAGAGAGGGCAGCACTGTAGTGCTGCGGGATATGAATCTGTTAGACAGCAGGGCTGTTTACATCGCTCGGCCACGCATCTCGTGACGTCTCCACAGGGACCGACGCCTGTCATCATCTGCGTTCATCCAACCCACTTGCTGGCCTAAATTATTATAATCAAAAGAAGTGCTAAACCCTGCCCTGCGCAGCAGGACAGGGCAGGATGCAGGGCTATTGTGTAGTAAGAGGGAGAGGAAAGATTATTAGGCTATGGAGTGCAGCGGCACAGTGGATAGTGCAGGGATACAGGGTAGCAAGAGATTGAGGTAGAAGGGACTGAGGGGAGTGCTAGAGGCATCATCTTCAGAGTTTGTGTAGTAAATCAGTTGCTGTCAAAAAGTCAATGAGAGAGTCTGAATTAAAGGAGCGCCCATTAGCAAGAAGGGAAGGTAAAGAAAGGGCAGCAGAGCGAAGACGACATTGGAGGAAAATTCTGCGTGCTCGTTGATATGGTGGGCAGTCCAACAGAATGTGGCTAACAGATACTAGATCCTGACAATTCTCACAGAGAGGGACAGGGAGCCTCTCCATGAGATACCCATGAATAAGACTGAGTGTGGCCGATGCGAAGACGGGAGAGTGTAGTCTCCCAACCTCGACATCGATGACAAGAGGAAGACCAGAAACCTATACTCGGTTTAATAGATTGAAGTTTGTTATGTAGCAGATCAGATCACCGTTGTTGCCAACGTTTGAGAAGGTGGGTAGCAATGCGACGCCGTCAGAAGACTTAGAACCATCGGTGTACACTGCGATGGCGTGATAATGAGAGCAAAAGTGGTTAAGAAAAAGAGCGAGAAGTCGCCGTAGGCAGTTGGGCTTTCGCACATGACAGTGGAAACGAACAGACACGAACAGCAGGAATTTCCCAATGGGGTTGGGAAAAGTGAGAGGCCACATGAACATAGAAAGACGGTAGCTGAAGAGAAGACAAGAGCGAATGTAGGCGAAGAGAAAAGGGACGAAGTAAACAGGGGCGACGAACAAATAAAGTGCGTCTACTAACATCAGTGACTATCCTATATATGGAAGGATTGTGGAGGTCGTGAGAGTGAACAAAACAGCGAAGGCAATGTGCATCACGACGATCAGACAAGGATGGAATGTTCGCTTCTGCATAGAGGCTCTCAACCGGTGAAGAACGAAAAACACCGAGGCATAAACGTAATCCCTGGTGATGGATGGGATTAAGGCTAGAGAGAGTAGCAGGAGAGGCCGCCGAATATATCTGGTCACCATAATCGAGTTTCGATAAAATTAGGGCTGAATGCAGGCGAAGGAGACTTCTACGATCAGCCCCCCATGAAAAATGTACTAGGGTTTTAAGGAGGTTCAGCCGGCTATGACAAGTTGCCTTCAGAGAGGTAATGTGAGGTTTCCAAGACAATCGACGGTCAAACAGAAGGTCGAGAAACCTGACTGAATCACTTTCTGGGATACGCGAGCCATATAGGTACAATGGATGATCAGAGACCACTGAACGTCTAGTAAAAGTAATTTGGTGGGTTTTACTACTAGAAAATTTAAACCGATGAGTGGTGGCCCAATCGGAAACACGGTTGATTGCATGCTGGAGCTAAACTGCAATGAGGTGACAGTCAGCGCAAGCACAAGCTATAGCAAAGTCATCAACATAAAGCGATGACCAAATATTGGATGAGAGAATAGATGCCAGATCATTTATAGCAAGGAGAAAGAGTGTTGTGCTCAGAATACATCCCTGGGGGACACCTTTGCTTGCACAAAGTCGGGGAAAGCATATTATTAACCCGGACACGGAAATGTCTTTCAGTTAAGAAGGCCTTAAGGAAAAATGGTAGATTGCCTCTGACGCCTAAGAAGTGGGCCTGGGCCAAGATATTAAACCTCCAAGTTGTGTCATATGCTTTCTCAAGGTCAAAAAAGATGGCGATAACCGAGTGGTTGTTGGTAAAGCCATTACGAATATACGTATCCAGACGAAGATACGTATCCAGACGTTCCATCACCTTGCAAACTGTACTGGTAAAAGCAATGGGATGGTAGTGGGAGGCATCATGTCCCGTAGTACACGGTTTGCGGAAAGGGAGAACAATAGCAGATTTCCACAGCTGTGGAAGAACTCCTTGAGACCAAATAAGATTAAACAGACGTAAGAGGACTGCAATGGCTGACTGATGTAAATGCTGTAGCATACGAATATGTATGCCGTCTGGCCCAGCTGCCGATGATCGGCAAGCGGAGAGTGTTGCCTCCAGTTCCAGAAGGGTAAAAGACACATTATGGGATTCTTCTCTGAGAGAAGAAAAGTCTAAGGGCTCTAATTCGCTGGCAGACTTAGAAGAAAGGAACGAGGGGCATAGATGGATCCCATGAGAAATAAGGACCAGATGATTACCAATTTCAGTGGCAACGGCAAGAGGGTGTGTTATATCGACACCGGCAACCCGAAGAACAGGAGCCGGGTCGGGGGAGAATTTACCACTCAGTTTCCGTACCTTTTTCCAGACTGCACTCATCGAGGAAGCCGAAGTGACGGAAGAAACGTAATCCCACCAGCAAGTGCGTTTAGCATCACGGATGACACGGCGAGCAATTGCTTTCTTCTGTTTAAAATCAAAGTCTCTATGTGGTTCTGTTGTACCGGTACCTGCCCCACGCAGCACATATCAAATGTACTGCCCAAGCACAAGCAGGAGACCACCAAGGCACGCACTTCTGAGAATGCTTGCCCGAGGTTTGGGGTATAGAATGAGAAGCTGAGGTTAAGACGGAGGTCGAGAAGAGGGTAAAACCTCATCAATGGAGGACGCGGAAGGAGCCTCATGAAAAGCAGTAAGATGGGCGTAAAGGTCTCAATTCGCCCGGTCAAATTGCCAGCGTGGGCTATGAGGAGGTGGAGAATACGAAGAAGTAAGGATGATTGGAAAATGATCACTGTCATGCAAGTCCGGGAGGACAGACCAGGTGAAGTTGAGGACAGTTGAGGAAGAATAGACCGAGAGATCGATACAAGAGAAAGAATGAGCTCGAGGATCAAAATAGGTGGGAGTACCCATATTCAAAACATGGAGGGGGAGAGAAGCAAGAAAAGCCTCCAACTGAATGCCGCGGGAGTCACAGTGAGACCTCCTTCCCCAGAGAAAATGGTGGCCATTAAAATCGCCAAGTAGCAGAAGGGGTGGTAGTAAGGAAGAAACCAGAAAGGCAACATCTGGGAGAGACAATGCCCGAGAAGGAGAGAGATACAAAGAACAGAGTGTATACCACTTATTCAAGTGGATACAGGCTGCAGAGTAATGCAGAGAAGTATGAACAAAGAGCTGACAGTATGGAATGTCAGTGCGTATAAGAAGAGCACTTTCATTAAAGGTTCCATTGGAAAAAAGATCCGATGAATATAAATCATAGCCTGAGAAGGGATGGATAACAGTGGAGTGTAATTTGGGTTCTTATAAAGAAACACCGACAGGGAAAAACTGGGAGAGCAACACATAAAGCTCACCCCAGTTACCCCTGAGGCCCCAGATATTCCACTGTAAATAAGCCATGATTTACGAAGAGAAAGATACAAGAAAGCCGAAGGTAGAGGTATCTACGGACTAATAGGGTTAGAAAAGTCCAAGTGTGGAGGCAGTGGAAGACTTGTAAACAGCGAAGGATTGGGATGCTGCAAAGGAAGGTGTGTAGACGGAGAAGAAAAGGAACCGGAGGTGGAGCAGTGTCTAACGTTTGAGTCTGCTCAATATATTCTGAGATAGCTTCTAGCGTTTCAGGGGACAAAGACGCAGGATGTGGGACCACATTAGAGATGGAAGGAGGAGGAGGGTGAGCAACAATCGGGAGACTATTGACTGTACTAAAGTAGAGGGTGGAGGAAATGGAAGAGCAAACTGTCGAAGGGGCTTGGGAGGGGACGCGAGTGCAAGCGACCTGGGTGGGGGCAGTAGAGGGAGAAACTTGGGAGGGACAGGGGATGAAGGTGTTGAACGAGGAGGATGAACTTCCACACACATAACAGAAATAGTTAGACGTGAGGAACCAGGCACAGAAAATGGGAAGAAAAATGTGCAGGTTGGAGAAGGGAAGGAGGGGTGAGAGGAGAGTTTAACAATGGGGATTTTTTGGTGGACTTCTGAGAAGTAGAGGGGCGGTAAGGAGGAGGTATTGGACTAGGGCATGTAGACAGAACCGTGTGAGTGAGTAGAGGAAGAGGCTAGAACAGAATGGGGCGCCGAGGTAGAGACCTCAGAGTCCAGGACAGCAAAGGAATTCGAGACAGGGGTAACTGAGGATGGGGTGACCACAGAAATAGAGTTGGGACCCCAGAAATGGGGGGACGTTTAGCAAGACAATAGGAAATACGAGAAAGTCCCTTGAAGGCGTAGATGAGAGACAACAATATTCGTATGGGAAGATTTCTGCCTCTTTGAGACAACGGATTTCACGCTCATTTAAGTAAACTTGACAACAGCAAGAATAAGATGGGTGTGCCTCACGACAATTAAGGCAAGAGGGAGGTAGACTACAAGAAGGACTGGCATGGTTGTTGGCACCACAGACTGGGCATTCAGCCATGGACCTGCAATATTTTGCCGGATGACCAAAACGCCAGCAGTTTTTACACTGTTGCAGTGTAGGGGTCACTTTTCGAACTTGTAAACGATGTCCCACAATGTAGACTGAGGGCGGAAGTTCACGGCAGTCAAATGTTAAGTGAGCAATATTGCAAGGATATCGTCTTTGCCAACGGGCAGGGAGGACAAAAGTGTCAACTTTGAGGATAGGGAGGTCTTAGAGCTCAAGCTGCTCTAGAATGTCACCACCAAATGTCTGGAAATTCTTTGGACAATGGTATGGGGTAGAATGACAGTACCACTACAAGAATTGAAAGAATGATGTTTTTCAATAGTGACAGGAATAGCATCTATCTTCCTAATTAGAGAAAGATTACAAGCTTGGCTAGCATTCTGGACCGTGATGATGCGTGTGCCGCTCTTGAGAGCGTAAAAGGAGATATCTTTACCCACATGGCGTAGGAGCGCCTTACCAATACTATGATCGGAAAGATAGGCAGTAGAAGAAGTTGGTCTCAGAGTAAAAAACTTAGTCCATTGTGTAGTGTGTAACAAAGTGTTTAAGGGGAGTGCGTGACAAGCCGGTCCTTTCTGAGCTGAAGGAGAATGAAGCGACGAAGTATCATCATGTAAGGGTCTCGGACATTTAGATGTGGGACCAAAGTTGGTCCGACGTGGGACAGGAGAGCAACCCAAAAATTGCCGCACCATAGAGGGAGAAGCCGGAAGCATAGTCAAAGAAGAGCGGAGGTCAGACAAAGGGGCTAGTCGGAACCCTGGTACCTGAAGCAGGTGACAAACCAGCACCAGCAAGAGGTACAGGGGTATTGGAAGTGTCCAAAGAGTGGTCCAAGAACGAGGCAGGGTCAGAACAGGGTGCCCTATCAGGAAGGGGCCCGGGGGTAGTAGGTTCATGGAGTGGGACGTCCATGGTTAGGTTACTTCTTTCTTTTTGTGTTTTTTTTTTTTTAAGAAAATAAAATAAAAAAAGGGGGGGAATGTGGAGGAATAGCTCCTATGAGGAATGAAAGGGGCGTGCATCTCCCTCCGTGCCCAAGAGGACCTCAGCACTGCAAGTAGTGCAGATGCGGCATAGAACCCGTGCCATACCCTACCCTTCATGCCAGTAAACCAGCAATCCGGGATAGCAACCTCACATCCACCGAGCAATCTCGGCGGACAAAAGAGAGGGCGGCCAGACACCAGCCACAAAGCATAACTCCTTTGGCCACCACCCACAGAATCCAAAAGGTGGCCTCCAGAGATACACCCGTCGCCCGAAAGACACCCAAAGCCAACCCCCCGGGAGTCAGGAGAGGGATTGGGACATCCCCAAGCAATCCAGATTTCATGGCAAACTACACCACCACTAAGAACCTCAACGGAATGGGACGGACCACGGTACCCTTTCCCCTGCCTAGGATCCAGAATGCCTGTGGAGAGAATCCCAAAGGCTGAAAATGGGAAGGGAATAAGGGAGGGATAAGGAGGAGGAGGAGGAGGAAAAGGAAAAAAGGGAGGATAAGGAAGATGGGATAGGGGAGGGGGGATTGGGGGGTAATTGGTTCGGTTTGAGGAATAAGACCAATAGGTCAAATTCCTCAGACCGATAGCCTCTTTACCGCAACAAGGAGCCCCCTTAAAGAGATGCTGGCCTAAAGAGCCACCTATTACTCCCAGCATCTCGACGGTGCCCGAGACAGATCTTCGTCCTCGATTTTCCCACAAAATCAGGACATAGGCGTCACAGCGTCATCCCCAGCCTTAGCAGTAACGTGTGCGTTCATCTACTCTACAGCTCTTCAACGATCTTCAGCAGCCTTCTCCTGCTTTCTACAGCTTCCCTACGCCCTTCTCAAGCTATAAGAAGTAGTGGTGAAGTTTTGTGTGTTGGCTCTGCGTGAGTCCACAAGTCTACCTTGGGGTGCGGCTACCCACCTACCCCAAGCCACGCCAGTCCACAACACAAGTCTCCTCTCTACTCATCCTGCTACGTTCTATGCTTCCTATATCCAGCTCATCGTCTGTGTGTGTTGTATTCTCCCAGTTTTCTCCAAGAAGTCCTACCCGTCTTGACCACCTGGGACCCAAATGGCTTAGCCCCTAAGCCAGGCCAGTTCAAGCCCCAAACCGTCTCCAATGGTCTGTGGGCCATCACATCACACCGCTGCCACCACTGTTAATGCTAGTTTGGTGAAGATGATGTCGTGACTTACTTATAGGTTACTTCGGGGGTAGTGTGGTAAGTCGAAGCGGAGCAAACAGAATTTCATATGGTAAACGCTTGTCATAGCCGTACAAGGGAAAATCAGGTGTCTCACCAATCGAGCTGTTGAGGGAAGAGTTTAACATACACTGCACATATGGAATAGCCTCATCTCATGTAGTACAACTCGAGTTAACGGTTACTCTGAGCACCTAAAGGACTTTGCGGTTTGTACGTTCAGCAAGGCCATTACTCACAGGGTGGTATGGAACTACTAGAGCTTGGTGAATGTTAAATCTGGGCCGTCGTCTGAGAGCGACTGGGTATCGCACCTCACTGACCTAGACAGGCCTAGAGAGGACAGCACCGTAGTGCCATGGGATATGAATTTGGTAGACAGCAGGGCTGTCTACAAATTGATTGTTCTACCTTATTGTATTACTACTACAACTTATATCACTACTACTACCACCACTAGTATTACACCTCACACTGAGTCTATATATATCCCTCTGTGTACATGTACAGTGGACCCCCGGTGTTCGTCCTGCTCAAAACACTCCCTTTTATGTAAGTGTATTTTTTTAAATGTTTTTATAAGTGTAGTTTTGGGGGTCTAAAATGACTAGTCTACTTTACATTATTTCTTAAGGGAATAAATTCGGTTGGTAATGGCACTTGAGCAGCATTCTGTTACGAAAAATGGACGAACACCGGGGGTCCACTGTATTGTTTGTAACGGCTTGACAAAGCTCCTGGAGAGCGAAACGTTGCCACAATAAAATGCCACATTAGTTGCATTTGTGCCCTTTTACTTAACATATTGTCGATAATTCTACCAAGGTTATGTACACCATTGTTTTGTATACCATTCTTGTACAACATCATGCAATCTTGATTCTGAGGACATGTACATAACCTTCTTCACGGCTACGACCACTACTACTACAACTAACCCATCTCTGTGTATGACCTACTTCCACTGAGGAATCCCGCCAACCAGTGACAATGCCCTCGTCTGCTACACGTCTCCTTTCCACCTGACGTTAGTATATAAGCGCCAGCCTCCTTGCCTCTGCTCCAAAACCTCCATGACTACGGTGCTCTTCACACCAACTCCAAGGCTGAAGGACAGTTATACTGTATTCAAATTATGTCCTAGAATTTTGTACTGATAAAGGCACTGGATGGCGAAACGTCTACAATAACGATACCCAGATGTTGCACATGTGTCTAAATTTCATCTTATCGGTATTGTATACCATTCTTGTACAACAGAATCTGGAAAACGAAACTCTGACTGGGTCAGGATTTATCTTAAATATCCTACACACAGCTACGATGCTCTGATCAGCTAAAACTATCACAGATATCACGTGAAAGTTTTAATATTCATGTTCATATAATTGGCTGCAAAGCCTTGTTAAGCTAGGATAATTTTTTATAATTGAGTGCCAAACCATGTTAGGAGAGAATATTTTCCCTAATTGTGTGTAAAGCCCAGAACAGCTTGGTAATTATTATAAATTTACATGTTTGTTAAACTAGGTACAGTGTACCATTTGATGACCAGCTTTGGACATTAAAAATTCGACATGTTCAGAGCGGATTCAGCAAGTCAGTCAAGTTCCAGAAAAATTAGTTAACTCTAAAACATATGAAATAAGGGTGTACAGGTCTCAAGGTGCAAGAGTTTCTAGCTTTTGGGAAGACTCAATATTAAGTGAAGGAATAAAGTGGAAAACACAATCTAGGAGGAGCTGATATAAATGACGGTTGAAATAATATAACTGAAGGTGGTTATAATCACTTTTCATACGCAATGATCACTTCAGGAAAAATATGAAAATAATGCCAACAATAATATAAAAGCCATTAAGGCATCAGGCTTAAGGAATAAGGCTTAAGGAATAAGGCTTAATAGGTCATGTTACGAGGACTCATGATAAAATATGTTAATGACAGAAGACTTTTTTTCTATTTCCACCACTTGAGTATGAATTTAGATTTCTGAACTGATAGGATCAATTCTTATTAAGGGTTGCATAACCAATAAAGGAATGTTCTAACAAACAACAAGTGGAAACAATTAGCAAATGCAATCAGGTCATCAAATCCCAGACTAAGATATCTCACGAGTCCTTACCTAATCTTCAAGAGCTGTTTTGAACTAAATTTGGCCCTAGTGATAATTAGGAGTTTTGGGACATATTTAAAGCTTTTGTGACTACATTATTTTACCCGAAATGCCTTATTGTTATCAAGAGCTAGAAGCTGCCTGCAGGAAGGTCGAACAGCGTAGAATTGATATTGTGCTATTATAACAGAGCTTAAAACTCCTTGGCATAACTAGATGTATTTAGGTCAGTGCGCGACCCTAGGAAGTTATTCCCGTCGTCCATAACCTCAGTCCCCGGCACCTCGGTGCACACAAGCCGAAGAAGGCAGAGTGAGGCATAAGCTGGAAATTTGAAGTTAATCAGACGAGGCATTCACAAGACCCACCCCTTTCACTCCTCAAGACCCACCATTCTCTCCAGGAGACCCACTTTTCGAGCCACAAGACTCACCCTTCACGCCACAAGACTCACCCTTCACTCCACAAGACTCACCCTTCACTCCACAAGACTCACCCTTCACTCCACAAGACTCACCCTTCACTCCACAAGACTCACCCTTCACTCCACAAGACTCACCCTTCACTCCACAAGACTCACCCTTCACTCCACAAGACTCACCCTTCACTCCACAAGACTCACCCTTCACTCCACAAGACTCACCCTTCACTCCACAAGACCCACCCTTCACTCCACAAGACCCACCCTTCACTCCACAAGACCCACCCTTCACTCCACAAGACCCACCCTTCACTCCACAAGACCCACCCTTCACTCCACAAGACCCACCCTTCACTCCACAAGACCCACCCTTCACTCCACAAGACCCACCCTTCACTCCACAAGACCCACCTTTCACTCCACAAGACCCACCTTTCACTCCCCAAGAAACATCTTTCACTTCACAAGACCCACCTTTCACTCCACAAGACCCACCTTTCACTCCACAAGACCCACCATTCACTCCACAAGACCCACCCTTCACTCCACAAGACCCACCTTTCACTCCACAAGACCCACCTTTCACTCCACAAGACCCACCTTTCACTCCACAAGACCCACCTTTCACTCCACAAGACACACCTTTCACTCCACAAAACCCAATCTTCACTCCACAACTCTTCGAGGTGCACCATTCACTCCACAACACACATGATTACGTTAATCCACTCCAACATACAACCCACTCGTATCTCACAAACCACACAACGGGCGGGGATAGAACCCGCGATCAGAGTCATAAAACTCTAGACCGACTCTCTGATCGCGGGTTCTATCCCCTCCCGTGGTATGGTTTGTTTGCAATCGTGTCATTACGATTTCCTGAGTCACTCTTATATCTTCAATACTTCGTTTAATTCATTCTATATTCCTCAACATTATTCATCGCCTCTGACCCTAACCTCTCATCTTGACCCACTAACCCTCTCCACTCTCTCCTCAAAACAGTTCACAAAAATCACTAATATCGAGCAAACAGAAAAATTTTAATCAAAATTTGCCTTGTCTGATCCCAGAGCACATATTTTTATATCCATACTTTAAGTGTTTGAACATAATTACCATCAACAAAATGGTCCAGGTTCCACATCATAAAGTAGGTGCTTCACTGAAAAAGAAAACATGTTCTAGTTCTCTTAAATAGTCTTGTAAACTGCCCACATAGGGAGCCACATGTTAGTCTGCAGCGCTGTGAAATTGTATTAAAATATTTTTTATTGGAGTGCGCTGGTATGTGTTTTGTGTGTGTGTGTGTGTGTGTGTGTGTGTGTGTACTCACTCACCTATTTGTACTCACCTATTTGTGGTTGCAGGTGTCGATTCATAGCTCCTGGAGCTATGTGTGTGTGTGTGTGTGTATCATCTTTTCAGCTCCTCGTAAATCTAGTTATTGTCAGTGAGCTCTTGTATCCTTCACATATTATGAAAGAAAAGTCCGATGTCCGTCCAGTTATCTGAGGTCAGCGGTCAAGAGAGGTTGTGTTGAAGGTTCTGCACCTCAGTACTTGCCCGAGGTTGTGCTGCAGGTCCTGCACCTCAGTGCTTACCTTAGGAATTTTGTGCTCAATAGGTGTTGATGAGTATTATGTTTTAGGCATATAATTACAATTTGCTAAAATGTATGTACTAGTTCTAGAGGAGAATGATAAATTGATCTTTTTTATTAAATAAGTGTAATAATGAGTGTGAAGTGACTGGTAGTAACCAAGTAAGCGTTAGTAGCAATGAATGTAAAGTGTTTTACGGAAAAGGGAGGAAGATGAGGGTGAGAAAGACTGTAAAAGTAGAGCTAATGACTGTACAGAGTTCAACAAGAGAAAGGACCGAGCGAGCGTCTCTACAAGCAAAGAATTCACACATTGTCGGGAACGCATTCTGTAAGAGGGACACGGTGAGGCAGAGGTGTGTTGGAGCTGTACTGTTGATATTATTAAGAAAACTGTCCACCAACTGGGACATTTAGTTTCGCATAATTTGCTGTGCATGTATTTCTGTATGAATTTCCTTCAGGGAAATTTTGTTAGTTACTCTCAGTCAGAGTTTGTTAGATTAAGTTAGATCTAGGTTTGTAAGATTAATGAATATTAACATATTTTTAATGGAATTATTCAACAATAACGAAAGAAATTGTCTCCAGGATAAACTCATAGCTATACGAAAGGCAACAGAAAGTAAACTTAAATGGAATGATATAAAAATGGACGATTCGTTACATGTTATGATTAACTGGAGTCAGTATTGGGTCCAGTGTTATTCACAATATACTTAAACAATATAAATGAGATGGTAAATAGTGACATAAGATTAACGATGAGATAAAAGAGGATGACAAATAATTTCTGAGATGACTTGGGAGTAATAATATGATCTAAATAGGCTGATGCTACTGTCTGTGATATAACAGATGCAGTTTTGTGTGGACAAACAGTTTTATTTACTGTATAAGAAAATATCTGTATCACTTAAAACTAAATAATGTTGATATTAATCAAACTGAATATGATGAAAACTTAAGATTGTCATTAGCACAGCTCTAACGTCAAGACAGCAGCGTCTAAGTGTTTCCAATGTAACTAATATAATTGTTGTTTTCTTGTCAGTATGAATTACAGACGTCCAATGGATATATTTCTATACTTTATATATCTATGGTAACGTCTTATATAAATTATGTTGCTCAGTTCTGATTTCTTTTAAGATAATGTTTAAATGCCCTTGAAAACGTATCGAGAGTGATGATAAAATTGATCAGGTTTATCAGACAATGTTCAGAGCAAAACAGGATGGTAACAATGTTCACAGGAAGACAGGTTGGTAACAATGTTCACAATAAGACAGGTTGATAACAATGTTCACAGGAAGACAGACTGATAACAATGACTATACACTCTGTAAATGCATGAAAAAATGAAAGGAAACTTAACAATGTATTTAAGTTGAATACATTTAGACTTAGATGTTATACGAAAAAAACTGATTAGACATTGGAGATATAGATGAATGTAATTTATTCCCAAGTAACGTTGCTGAAGCAAGTATATGTTCACTTATGAAAGTACATGTTCACTTATGAAAGTACATGTTCACTTATGAAAGTACATGTTCACTTATGCAGGTACATGTTCACTTATGCAGGTTCATGTTCACTTATGCAGGTTCATGTTCACTTATGCAGGTTCATGTTCACTTATGCAGGTTCATGTTCACTTATGCAGGTTCATGTTCACTTATGCAGGTACATGTTCACTTATGCAGGTACATGTTCACTTATGCAGGTTCATGTTCACTTATGCAGGTTCATGTTCACTTATGCAGGTTCATGTTCACTTATGCAGGTTCATGTTCACTTATGCAGGTTCATGTTCACTTATGCAGGTTCATGTTCAC
Organism: Cherax destructor; assembly: GCA_009830355.1. Taxonomy (NCBI): domain Eukaryota; kingdom Metazoa; phylum Arthropoda; class Malacostraca; order Decapoda; family Parastacidae; genus Cherax; species Cherax destructor. The sequence continues at coordinate 14,868 of WNWK01010770.1, read as the reverse complement.
TTATGCAGGTTCATGTTCACTTATGCAGGTTCATGTTCACTTATGCAAGTACATGTTAACTTATGCAGGTACATGTTCACTTATGCAGGTACATGTTCACTTATGCAGGTACATGTTCACTTATGCAGGTACATGTTCACTTGTATATGTACAGGTGATCACAAATCTATTTTCATTAATATTTCCTGCGAAAATAAGGTTAATAGAGTAAAAGTACCAGATTTTCATTCTGCAGATTATAACGGACTTGACTGGGGGTTATTTGGCTAATGATACTATTAACATAAACTAAAGGAACTGCGAATACGACATTTTTCTTAATAATGTACAATGTACCCAAAGTATGAATATTCTCCGGAGAGAAATTAGGTCAAATAAAATCAGTACCAAATGGATGACCAGGAGATTTAGTCACCCATTAGGAGAGAATAGAGGAAACAAAAGAAGAGACGGTAACCATTTTAACCAACATGTTTATGTAAAATTAGAGGTAGAGAAAGGGATGATAAAGGCTAAACTCGACAATGAATAGTGCCATGAATACAATGAATATGTATAGTGCAAAGATTTGGAGAGAAAAATAAGCCCACTGAGAACTAGCTTACTGATAATGAAAAGGAAATATGCTCTATCTCTTTTCAGAAAAAAAAAAATCATTTAGTCTTTACACAAGAAAATGTAAATTATATCCCAGCAAATAATAATTACACAGAGATGGAAGATAGTAGATTAAATAATATTAGAGAGACATAAAAGTGCAGCTATCGTTTCAAACTGGTGTTTTGACGGATATGTGGAAAATGGCTATTGCAATTAGTATATATAAATCAAAGAATAAGCCATTTCCATCAAATTACCATCCAATAAGCCTGACGTCAATAGTAGGTAAACTGTTATAATCAATTATAGCAGATATAATAAGAAGTCACTTTGATAAGCATAATTTGAATAATGTCTCAAGACGGATTCACAACGCGCCGTTCTTGCCTCACAAATTTATTGACTTTCATTAAACCATTTTAGGCAGTTAATTTGGATTTAAGTAGGCAGCTTATGATATGGGAGGAAAATTTCGTTCATGGATCGAGGCATAGCTGACCAACAGAAGGCAGAGAATTGTCATAAATGGTGGGAAATCTGGAAGGGAACCATTCACATGTACCATTACGAAAGGATCAGTTTTAAACAAACTGTTACTCACCTTGACGAGGGAGTAACAAGTGACATGAGTAAATTCACTGATAATACGAAGAAATGCCTAATAGATTCTGAGGAGGATACCTGTGAACTCCAGACAGATCTGGAGAAGTTAATGAGGAGTGGCAGATGCTGTTCAATGTGGAAATTAGTGTAACCCTCATCCTTATAAACTAGGTGATGTAAAAAAGACGTAAAGGTCATGGTGAGCAGAAATGTAAAGCGAAGACAATAATGTCTAAGAGTTAGCAGTAATTCTAACAGATTACTTGGATTTAAATCAAGAATTATAAGTAACTAGATGTTGAATAAGACACATTTGCAGAACTTGGTTATGTTTATTGCAGAAAAGTTTCGTCTTCACTACAGGCTTCTTCATTTGCATACAGAGATCTGTAGATTTCTAGAAGCAGAAGAAGTAACTTTGAAGGTATTAGTCCGTCATTCCTCGGTGGGAGGTGGTCAGTCCCTCAAGCTTAAAGCATCCACATGCGTGTAACCGAGCCTTGTATGCTAAATTTGAGATGATATGAAGCAGCTGTGCTTGATATCACAGGTGAGTGTTGCCCACGACTCGAAGTAGGTTATTCTGAACTGTGGTTCAACATACATTGTTGGTACTGTGTCAGACAAGTATCAGTCAGCGGGTGACCAATTTATATTGCAGCCAGTTGTGAACCCTACCAAGTCTGTCCAACTACGTCGCAACATTAACGCATTCACACAGCTTATAAATGAAGGGTTGACATCCTTAACCGTGCAGATTATGTCAACAAAAACCATAACATGCTACATGACAGCAGCAGCACCTACAAGTCCATACAGAAACAGTGAAAAAAGGGAAACTTAGGATGAAAAGGGGAATTAAAAAACTCGTTCATCAAATTCCCATCCCACCCAAATCAATCAGGGTGTATGGGCTGCCTAAAACTCAAACCTCATATCCCGCTCCGATCTGTCACGTTAGGAATTGGTAGTGTTCCCACACAAACTAGTGGGGACAATGGCAAAACATCTTATCAAACTTTCAGGTACAATCAGCCAGGCGAGCCTTAACCATTCAGGTGATCTAAATCGCATGAAAGGTCAATATATAAGAACAAGAAACTCGTAAATTTCGAGGTCACTAACCTATATACAAATGCTCCTGATGATTAATCCATTGACCTACTGTGCCACAAGTACACCGACATAATGGGCCTACCCATACCATGCAAAATTTATTTTAACATACCATGCAAAATTTATTTTAACATACCATGCAAAATTTATTTTAACATGGTAGAGTTTTCTGTAAGTTACGATTGTTTCTATTTCTAAGGACGTAAGTATAGCCAACAGTTTGGTCATGCTATGAGCTCACCCATAAACTCTTAATTTATGTTTGGAGAAACTCAAGGTCAAAACCAAACTGCCTAGCCATCCTCGACTAAGGTTGATGATACTTTGGACATTTTGCCCAAGAGAATTGACATGCAGAACATCATCAAATCTATCAACAGCATGTAGCATACCATGAAACACCCTTCAAGAAGAGACAACCAGTTGCCACGAACGAACAAACGAGTGCAGGTAAGACCCCAATGAGGTGAGCGGGGAGGACGGGATAGGCGAAGAATGGTGCTGGAGAGAAGTGTCCTTAGTCTTACTTATACGAACGACTTACTTCATTTCGCCTCCCACTACGATAATATAACTGAAAGTTGTTCGTTACAGGATCACAGTTCCTCGAGGAGGAATGTTAATTTATTACCCAAGCTTTCAAACTACTGAACTTCCCTCTTCACTTCACCCGTGACTGCAGAAAACGTGAAGCACACATTCTCAAAATGTACAATGGAGACACTACAAACGAAACTTTTTTTTTAACTCACCGGCCTGCTTCCACTGAGGTAGGGTGACACGAAAAAAAAAAACTTTCACCATCGCTCACGCTATCACTGTCTTGCCAGAGGATCACTGACATTAGAGCTAACATGCCCCTCCAGACTGCAATATTCCCCCCATCCTTACAGAGGAAACACCAACCCAGTGTGTTCTGCCTGTGAGTAACGTAGCTTCAAAGGTATCCCTGACAATGAGAGACAGTTAAAAATACTTACTCTTCGATCACTCTGAGAGTTAGTAAGGAACAAACTGACAACACACCCACCAGTGCAGGAGTCTACACACACCTTGTGTAGGGTGTGATATATATGTGGGCGAGATAGTAAGATCCCTGGACTCAAGAATATGTTATATACTACCGCGACGACCAGAAAAATGCTTGTCCCTCACAGGAGCGACCAGGACCACCTCATGAAAGTCACAGAAGCTAAATAAATTACATTGCTCGAAGATTTTTAGTTCACATATAAAAACAAGTTTCTTACTAAATTTGGGAAACTGAATTCAAATCTGAACCAAGTTTTTTCTGTGAAATAGAACACCCACTCTCCCCTCCCCCGTTTATTTTCAAGTATATTAATGTTTTCCGAGTGCTTGGTCATTATAGAGAAGATTCCCCCTTTTTTCGGTTAGGAGGATTTACAAGATTGTTTTATAACTAATGGCTTGTATATTTTCTCTTTTTCAGAGTAAATGGTATTTGCAACTGTTAAGTTATAAGCCTATATTGCCACGTGATGGTTTAAATGTCAGTAATATTTTTATGTAACATATGTGACAGCTTTACCCCGATGAAGCATCTCAGTGCACGTAGAGTAGTGCAGAGTGCACGTCAGCGTCTAATGTAGTTGAAATTTTAAAGGGAATCTTATCACCATAATAATTTCTTCAATAAAAATGGCAGAGTAGGAGACACACTGACAAAATTCATCAAAACCTTCCTCTAAGAAATACGAACTTTGAAGGAAAAAAGAAAAGGTATTTTCTTATCTCAGAAAATCCATTATCCAAAATTTTTCAGTTCATTAAATTTAAAGTTGCTCAAAAGTTACATATTCGGGTTAACAGCGTTAAAGATTGAGGCCAGTTACATGACGCTCAGAAATTATCGCGCCCCCCCCCCATAAAAAAAAAACCCAGAACTTACATTTCCACAAACATACTGTGAAATAAATGATGTAAGAAAGTAAAAAAAATAGTAGGTAAGAAGAAAGTAAGCATGTGAATAAGTAGATAAAAAGTAAGTAAATTAATAAAAAGGTAAGTAGATAGAAAATTATGTGATTAATTAGGTAAGAAAATAAGTAAATACGTAGGTAAGGATGTATGCAAGTTTGTAAGTCATTTTTTTAGAATGGTCGTGAGGGCCCACAATTATGTGCACATGAAAGTGTACTATGTAGAGTTAACCGAGGAATACATAATAAAGTCAGGGAAGAGAGACGCTGTAGTCATACTACAGAAATAGCTACTTTATTGCGGTTATAGTGTATTACTTTACAATTTCGAGATCAAGAGCGGCATAATGTCACCTACATGCTCCATCACCCATACCAACCTTTCACTAAGGAAAATACAAGTGTGTAAAAATTTTAAAGCCAACCAGAAGAGGTTTTCTAAAGTTATCACCTTGGACTGATCTATATAAAAGCGAGTCAATCGGATAAAACTACTGAACTTATAAATGAAAGCTTTGTTGGAAGGTAATGGAAGACAAAAACGCTATCAAACATGAGGAGAAGCCCTCTTTAGTTACTGATTGGTAATCAATATCACTATTTGTTAATTAAAATTGTCAGATGGGGACTTGTGGAGGGCAATAACAACCAGAGTTTTGCTTTCAATAAAACATACCAGGAGCTAAAAACATGAAGACAATCATGAGATGCAGTTTCCAATAATCTCACCAATTCCAACCATTCCATATTTGCTTTTAACTGATTTAGTAGACTGACAGGGGTGTCCCCACACACTAAACTTAGTGGGTAATATCCTCTCCAGAAGATGCATCAGCTATAAATAAAGAAGCCGGTCGAAAGAGGTAGGCTGGAATATATCTAACGCGATTAACACAATGACAACTTTCCCATATTTTTAAGCATAAATTGGCAAATGACTTCCTGCACTCTCCATTTTCACTCTTCGCCGTTGTGGAAGCTGGAGGTAACTTTCTTCAACGTTTGAAGCTAAGCAGCAGAAGCTTTTGAAAGTCAAGGAAACCTCTCCAGAAAACTTGTAAGGAATTCTATAATTCTGGTCAGAAGGTAGTGGCACGAGTCTTTCCAAGGTTACCATACATTAGCAGTGAAAATTTTAATCTTTTCGAATGAGGCCTCGTGTTATGAATGAAAAAAAAAAAAAAAGTTGGAGGAAGAAGACAAGTAAAACTAAGACATCCACATAAAGGCCTCACTTCGTGGGGACATTTATTGTTTTTAATTATCTTACCACTTTTCCTTCACTGATGATGTATTTAAAACCTTTTAAAGCCCTGTGGTGAGAATGTTTGTCTGGATGTACCACATAGGCATTGTCCGTGACGTGAATTCAGCAAGCATATTGAAGTTCAAGAATTCTCGTATTTAAATATTTAAAGATCTTTCAAATCCATTCTCCATCACATCTGATCACGCTCTCTCTCTCTCTCTCTCTCTCTCTCTCTCTCTCTCTCTCTCTCTCTCTCTCTCGCTCACTCTCTCGCTCACTCTCTCGCTCTTCCCGTCAGCTTCCAGGGTTCCATTATGGCGTCCATCGCTATCTTCCCTGCTGCTGCACCCTGCGCCTCTTTTCTCCCACCATTACAGCTCAGACCACATAAGCAGTAGCAGTTAGGATCTACACCACGGGTTATCACTGATAATAACAATACCGAGGCACCGGTATAGCCCGTTACTGACGTCGCAGACAGCATAAGCAGAATCTTCTTAGCGTTTTCTTGCCTGACTAACAGTCGTCTGGTTTGGAATATAACATCTTTCTTTTTTTCATCACTGGAGACCTCATGGTTGTAGAGGACCATGGATTTAGATTATATATATATATATATATATATATATATATATATATATATATATATATATATATATATATATATTCAGCGGCTGTCGCCCACTGAGGTAAGATGATCCCAAAAAATAAAAGTTAACTGACATATAAGAAGCTCATTGCCCTACGAACTACAACATCCACTCCCTACATAAATGTTACTTTGCTCAAACTCTAACACCACATCAAATCATAAAAAGCACTTGCTTTCACTCTTCTCTAATACGCTCACTCAAGTATGGTGGGTGTCAACGCCTCTTGCATTCAAAATCTGCCTTGACTTTCCTTCCAACCCTTCCAGGGACAACCCGTATCGCTTCTTCCCTCCACCCCAGATTTACCTGCCCTCCTATTCATTATATTTTTCTATATACTTTCTAAATATCTAAGCCATCGGAACAACTCCTCTACCCTCTGAATAATCTTTTGATAACCTCACACCTTCTTTTAATCTTCAAATTTCGAATTCTCGGCATATTCACCCAACATATTGAAATATCTGCACTGTCTCCAACCTCCTGCTCTATAACAACCCCATTTATAAATGTTAAACACCCATGGTGATATCACTCTACCCTGTCTAAAGCAAAGTTTTTCTGGAAAATAATATAATCCCCCTCTTTCCTATATACCATAACCAGCGCCTCGCTATCCACATGAAAACTGTTTATTGCTTTTAAAAACATGCACACTTTTCTTTACATTTGTAACATCTACCGCATTTCTTTCCTATCCACTGTCGTTATTATAAGTATTTTCAAAATTCATAAATGTTAGAAAAACCTTTGTTAACCTTATTTAAATATTGTTCACTTATTTGACTCGATCTACAAATCCCCTGCCCTTCCTAAAACCGTTTTCATTTGCAAACCTATTTTCTCTCTTCTCTCTTTTTGTCATTCACTTTTCTCTTTTCCCTTATACAAAGGAACTACACATGCTCTCTAAGCCCTAAGTTCCTTGCCCCCTTGCATGCATACATTGATCAGGTGCACCCAAGCTATATCCCCTCCCATCTGTCCCAAACTGATTTACTCTTTCATTTTACTCACTCTTCCATACTTACATCTGGCTTTTCCTCTTTAATAGAAAATAGTATACGTCCCTGCCCGATGCATGAAGTCAGTGAGCAAACATCTTAAAGAAGTCCATTTGAATGTATGACATCACAGTCTTAATGGTTCAGGCTAGATGAATTTTAATGTCATCTTTCTCTGGCAAAACAATATTCCTTATAATTTTGTGTTTAACTGTTCCTAAATATTCATGTGTAAGCAACATTTTTTTCAATTCATCTAATATGACTATATTGTTTAATATCTCGCACTGAGATGCAGAAAGCGGATTACTTATTTTTTTCTGTTGACTTATTACTGAGCTGAAAAATTACAGTATTGGTCTAATATTTATCAACGGTCATCACGAATGCTCATACACTGACACTAATTTAATTTACTATATACTCAGATAACCTCGAAAATGATACTTAAAATCTCTACTCTAGAATGCCGAGGAAAGGTGTATGAAAAGCTAGAGATAAGTATTTGGAATATACAGAAAAGAATGACCGGCTCGGCAGAGCCCAAAATCTTCAAGAGGAATTGAGAAAGTTAAAGGAGAGACTGAGAAAGTGAGAGAGAGAATTTAAGGGACGGTAATAATAAATGGAAGAACTACAGAGAAATCTGTATAGGGTCAATAAACAAACGAAACTAGGGGAGACGTTCACTGGAAACTAGGAAGCTTAGGGGATAAGAGAGACGCAGGTAAATTGATGATATGGCAATCTGGAGGGAAGGAATATAGGTGGAAGCAAGATCAATGATCTATGGACTTGGGAAGACTTATAGTATATGAGGAAGAAATATATATTTGAGAGTGAGGAGAAAATACAACAGATTACATTAAAGGGTAATTAGAGTAAAATTAAAAAAAATCAGAGCTAGAAATATCTGGCCAGTAGAAGCTCTAAAGAGGATCTTCAGACAGAAAACCTAGAGGAGTACTCCAAGATATCCTAATTTAGTCATCGATTGGTTAGATGGAAAGGGAGCAGCTGATGGAGCATGAAGAAAATCATTGATCATGGGAAGGAGGGAGCGAAAGTGGCAACAGGAGGGACACCCAGCCTCTATAAATCTCTCAAGGTTCACTCACTGCCCATTCCTCGCCAGGCCCATCTCTAGATCCACCCGTCATCCCCTGGTAGAACAATAATTTAGCATTATCTATACTTCGCTTTCCCCCTTCATCAATAAATATAAATCTAACTCTTTACTCTTTGTATATGTACACACCAATCCCAGCTCTGTTTCTCGATCTCCTAAATGTGAATAACAAAAGAAAGCCGGGACATTACAAGCCAGAGTATAACAAATGTAAAAACAGTGTTTGGCACACAAATGCACATGGAATTTTGATCAATAGTGACGAATTGAAAAAATGAATAGCAGGGGCTGCCTCAGATGTCTTAGCTCTCACAGAGATCAAACTAGCTGTGATAACAGAAGCAATGTGTGGAACAAAATAACAATGAAGAAAGAAATAGAAAACAATAGAGATAGATAGTGATAGATAGATAGATAGATAGATAGATAGAGAGAGAGAGAGAGAGAGAGAGAGAGAGAGAGAGAGAGAGAGAAACACTGCTAATCATAAATCAGCAGAATTATAAGTTTAGAATTATCAACGGAAATGACTAAAATTACTATTTATTAAACATATAATGGACCCAAATTATGGTACTAATGATTTACAAATCACTAAATAGTAAGAGACGAGGACAGAAATGTGAAGATCGGTTCTTCAGGTAGGTAGGTTCTTCGTGCTGATTCTGCAGGAAGAAGAACCTACCTGACCAAATCTAAGGTACTAATAATCGGTGATTTTAACCACACAAAGAGAATGAGTAAACTAGGACCTACCCAGAAGGCCAGAAAATTTGAGGGATCTCTTAGTCCTCAAATTTTGTGGCCTCCTGTGTCATCATCTTGGAGGAGATGAAGGGAAACTTTATGTAGGACCATTTCAAAAACTCAGAAAAGGAGAGAGAGAGAGCAGGAAATAAACCAGCATAACTGCATCCAGTATTTGCCATAAGTGCTTCTAATACAGGCAGAAAAGAAAATTAGAGGCATCCTGACAATAGTGACTATACAGAAGCCAGATCTGAATACATTGTGGAAGTCAAAATTAAGAAAAGATTATCAGCTATGAAAGAGGAAAATTCATATTTCAGAAGAGAAAATTATGCAACAGTAAGAGAACTCTTGAACGAATTTCAATAGGAAGATAAACTGGATGAAGAGAATGAGTGAGGGGAAGTGAAACCTAGTCGGAAAGTGCGAGAGGCTGAAGAGACCTTAATTAAAAAAAAAAAGTCAGTTATGTGAAAGAGATCCTGTGGTTTAACGAAAGCTGCAGAAAAGGAAAACAAAAGCTAGATTTTCAAGTGTGGGTGGAAAATATAAAACTCGAAGGACAGATTAAAGGAGAAAAACAAACAGAAGAGCCAGAATTGAATGTGCAAGGGTGAGCAGATAAGCTGACTGACAATTTGAGAATGACAATGCATCAAAAGATAAATCTGAAGAAATCTTCCTACACAGTCACACCAGAAGTGAAACGACTGTTAAAAAACAGGAAATAAAACAGAAGAGAAAAGGAGGATTGCTTATGACATACGACAGGAAGTTTGCGAGGAGCTGAACAAACGACTTACGGAAGTGTTCTTGGTGATTGAATTGTCCAGAAAACTAATAGATAGCAAAATGTCTTTTCAGTATTTAAGAAAGGAGACTGACAGGAAGAATTAAACTACAGGCCAGCAGCACTTAAGTTAGATAAAGTTTGTCAGGAAACAGGACAAGTGTTTCCTGAAGCGGGTCTTGGTCATATGATGACCCGCTTCTCGAGAATTTGGTCATCCGACTGAGGCCTTCCACTGGCTTACTGGCCCAACCCTTTACGTGTAAGACAATGGAGAAGATAATTACGAGAGAGAGTGATCACCTGGTGAGTAGAGTTATAAACAACTACAAGTGAGGGTTTAGAGATAATAAATCATCTCACAAACCTGTTGGAGATCTGTTAATATGAAACATAAATGAAGGAAGAGAGTGAGAGACGTTGTTATACTTCATATTTTAGGACTCCAAGAAGGCATATGACACCATATTGCATAAGAGATTTGGATTAAACATTGGAGAAAATGCAGGTTTAACAAGAGGGAAATAGAGTGGAGGCGGACAGAGTGACTGAGAAGAGGTTTTAGAATTGGTAAATAAAAGATGTGTATCCCAACAAGGATCAATTTTCGAAACAGTATTATTTCTTGTTGATGTGAAGAGAAGACTAGAAGTGATAGTCAGACAAATCCCTGTTTATAGATTATGTGAAATTAATGAGAATAAAGACTGATGAGGGCATGGAATGGCTAAAAATGGGCGGTGAGCAACTTCATGATAGGTCATCCATTTGGCTACTCGAATTCAACCCCGTAAATGTAATGTATAATAATTATGTAGGAGCAATAAGACGGAAATTGAGTGTACATTCGAGAAACAGAGGATCCAAGACTAACTCGTGGTAAAAGACTTAAAGGGTGAAAATAATGAGAAGTATTTTGCCGGAAACGAACATTATCCGAATACCCTCAACAGCAAATAACTTTATAGTGAATCTAAGATTAGCTTTAAATAATGACAAAAAAAAATCTTTCACGACCCATTGTACAACACATATCAGGAACATCTTGGAGAATGCAGCACCAACATGGAAATAACACTTGATGAACCACATCAAGAAAATAGTAAGAGTGTTGTAGTTTCCGACGAGACTTTTATAACTAAGCGAAATGAATGTGAGCTGTTCTATTTGACACTAAACAGCACAAGAACACAGAAAGACTTGATACTAACATATAACTTACTCACGGTACTTGTTTAAAAAATGTGACCACAATGCTTAGATGGAAGTTAGTCTCCGGTAAGTCACATAGACGTTAGAAATAATTTCTTCTGTCTGAGAATTCTCGGGAAGAGGAATTAGCTTGATGATGAGGTAGTGGAGGCAGGATTCATACGTTATATTAATTACTGGTATGACAGGAAGCATTTGGCTGGGAGAATTAAATCCGGCAGGCAGCTAGATAAGATTCTAGGTCAGTACCAGAGACTCTGCAACCATATACCATATACAGTGGAGTATAAATAGGAGAACACACATACACAATATAGGATTGGGAACAGAAACTGCAGATCTCACTGAAAGGTAAGACATAACATATCGCCATAGGCTCACATTGACCAAATCACCTCTGCAGTCAATGCTCGCCTGACAAATCTGAAAGTGACCTTCAACAATATCAATAAAAAGTCATTGTGGGTGTTTTGTACAGCATACGTCAGACCTATCTTCGAGAACGCATAACCAGTATGAAACCCCCAGCCAAGGAAGCATATTAAGAAACAAGTGCAGAAGTATGCAACGACTTCAGTTCCAGAGCTAAGTTCTATGAGATACAAGGAAAGGCTAAAGGAATTTAATGACTCTGGAGGACAGGACCAAAAGAGACATGGTAACGACAATGAAAATGCTCAAAGGAATTGATAAGTGAGAGAAGGACAGACTTGGAAGCGGGAAGTAGTTACTTGGGGTGCACAGCTGGATGTTAAAGACACGTACGAGTTACTGGGTTGTCAGGAAGTATTTCTTCAGTTTCAGGATGCTCGGGAAGAGCAATGACCTCCACAAAGAAGTGGTTAAGGCAGACTCCGTACATAGTTTTAAGAACAGGTACTATACGTCCCACGAGGGTGGAAGATAGTAAGTAAATCTAGCTGGGGAAAATTGATAGGCAACCACATATAATAAGTACATAAAGGTAAGTGAAGAACGTCGCATACCTTTAAGAATTAGCAGTTTGCATACTGAGTTATTCTAAACTGAACTGTTGACACTGGCCGGAGGCTCCAGCAAAACACATCACATCCATCTACCCTAACATGTTCATCTGCCTGCTGCATGTTCCCCTCCCCTTCCCTTATCTCTGGTGTACTGTCCTTCCCAGGATTATGGTTTTACTGCCAATTCATTATATCTCTCCATCCCTTCCATCCTTTACTCATCCCTATCCTCCTCTTCTATGCATATCAATAGCAGACTGAAAATCTTCTCCTCCATTTCTGAAATTAAGATAAATGAGTAAATTATATATGTCTCATGAATCTTTATTGCTAATTCGTTTCCACGATATGTTAGGTTTTCCCCTCCATGAAAATGTAATTATAAACGAATGAGCTTAAATACTAGCTGTGTTTGGATAGGAAATATAAATATGATATTAATGAGTGCAGGTTATATTGAATCATAAGGTGAAAAAGACCAGAATGCGATTACACTGATCAACAGTTTTTGAAAAGTTGTATGCTTCTTAAATGAGATTAGTTAATTCTTATGTATTTTCATGTCCTGAATCCAAATATCACCTTGACAAATGCTTATTGGCTATATGTTTAAAGATATGAGACATGTAATTTTTGAGTATTTTATTATAACGTTCAATATGTGTCAGTATGTTTTAAACTCTAATCCGTACCTACTCTCTGCCGCTACGCTGAGGGGAGAGCAATAGAAGTGGTACCTGTGTTCTGCTTTGATCAAACTCATTGTGTTAATATTTTAGATATAATGCAACTCCCTGTATTCAGAGATATGGTATTCCTGGGAACAATGGAAAATGATAATAAACAGCATCTGCTAAGCTGATCTGACTCCTTTATGACTATTTTGACATTCTTGAATCTCACGAGATCAATGGTACAAGCAGTGTTAAAGTCATCGCTCTGGCAAACCTATCAGGGTTAATAGATTTCAAGAGTGACGAAAACCCCGGAAATCGTACAATTATGTAAGTATACTATTGTAAGTGCTTGTGGAAGTGTATTTTTGGGGGTCTGAAATAGACTAACCTACGTAACATTATTCCTTAAGGGAGTAAATTCGTTCGGTAATGGCACTTGAGCAGGCTTGTGGGATGAAGTTTTTAAGTTACTCGGGGGGTCCACTGTATTTCCTAACAAAAATTTTGTCACGTGATTCACGTGGATTAGTGTAAACTCCGGCAGTGGGTTTTGTGGAGTTGTCTGTTTTCAGATCCTACGAAATCCTTAATATAGTGTTGGTAATGCAAATGACTCAGATGTTCTCAGAGATTTAGTTAACAGGAAGGACGATTATTCTCTCCATGGCGCGTTCTTCTCTAGCTATGTTATTTATATTCTCTGCCTTTTTCCTACAGTAACTGATAATGTAGGCAGAGTATTGGACCTTGGACAAAACTTTGTAAATGCAACTAAACTTTTCTTCTAAGAAATGTGGACTGAAGATTTGAAAATCATCCCCCCCCCCAAAAAAAAAAAAAGAAAGAAATAAACTATTCATCAGGGAGCAACAGGCGGTGCTTAGAATCCTCTCTCACCGCTATTAACAATAGCCATCTCTTAGTCCAGCCCATTTGACTTCTTTTAACTTACCTTGTAGTGACTCATCTATATTCCGCCACGATATAAACTCGTTGTCTTTTGTTCTGTATTGTGGATTGACGATATTTCTGGTGAACAAAAGGAATCCTCAGTAACTGTCTTGACAATCACTTACATCTGTTTCTTGCATACAGAGATGTGGTATCCCCTCTCCCCCTATCTCTGTTTTACATGTTCTAGAATATAACACCTCACCACGTATTAGTACAGAACAGTACATGAAGCCAGAAGGCAGCAAACCTTGAGGATTCATGCCTAAGAATATTACACCTGGCCATGTATGAGCGAAAGCCAATACAAGATATACATGTTCTTAAAACTGTGAAAACTGTTTACTCTGTTATAAAGAAAACATGGAAGAGGTTTATCTATAATTTTACTTGTGCTGAGTACAGAAAAAGTTGTTATATTGAGTTTAATGTAAGTATTTTGTAAAATTTTATTGTGACAGTGAGTCTTAATATCAAACATGAACCTAATAATCCTTGATACTAATGCTCTGTTTAGGGAGGAAAAAACTTGAATAAAAAAACACTACGAATTGTGTTGTACACTAAAGTGACTGTTGCTTCAAACTAAGGAAATGGAGGAGCCTCAGAGGCAATAAGGAACCTTTGTTTTTCTTTCCTGTGGACACTGACAAGTGTTTGTTGTCTCCATGTTAGTAGTACTGAGAATTGTTTTCTCCATGTTAGTTTGTAGCGCTGACAAGTGTTAGTTGTTGTCTCCTTCTTAGTTAGTTTGTGACAATGGCCAGTAACTAAGGAAATTGTAATAACACGATTGTAAACAAATCAGGGAACGGGTGGGGTCTGAATTCATGGCAAGTGAGTCCTAAAACTCATAGGACAGTCAGCTGGCTCTAACACATTCATACAACTAGGCACATTTCTATATACCATACTGAAGCAAGTCATTGGTAGAAACTCCACTGGCACTGTATGTCCCACCTCCAGAACTCAAGTTCCTCTAACCAGTTTCCCTGAATATCTTTATAAATGTTACTCTGCGCACACACTCAGACAGCACATCAACTTGTATAAAACAACTTGCCTCCACTCCTATCTAACACACACACACACACACACACAAACACACACACACACACACACACACACACACACACGCGCGTTTTGAGCTCCGCTAAATTGGGTGGTATTGGGTGGTCCTAGGGGAATCCGAGTGCAACAAACAG
>WNWK01010769.1:0-68417 GCA_009830355.1 Cherax destructor | reverse complement strand
TATATATATATATATACAGTGGCCCCGTTGATATTTTTCATTCCAGAATGCTGTTCAAGTGCCATTACCAAAAATTTTCTCCTTAAGAAATGTTGTAAAATAGACTAGTCCAGACCCCAAAATTACACTTACAAAAGCTTTTAAAAAAAATAAACTTCATAAAAGGGTGAGTTTGGGGACCATTAAACCGGGGTACCACTTATATACACCACACTCATACATAATCACTGTCTTTGCAGAGGAGTGATCGACAGCTGAGAAAAGTCCCTCCCAGCTGTCACTTCCAGCCCCTCCTTTAAATGCAGGCTTGTATTCCCTTTCCAGAAAGTCAACTAAATCAATTAACTGGTTTCCCTGAATCCCTTAAAAATGTTACCCTGCTCACCCCAACAGATCGTCTGTCCCAAAAACCATTCGTCTCCATTCCTCCTATCTAACACGCTCACACATGTTGCTGGAAGTCCAACCCCTCCCCACCTCCTTTTCCCCTTTCCCCTCCAACCCTAGGACGCCCCCCGCCTTCCTTCCTGATTTATACCTCCAAGTCATTCTCTTTGATATATATATATATATATATATATATATATATATATATATATTCATTTATTTTTACATGCTGTCTCCCACGGAGGCAGGGTGATAAAAAAAAAAAAAAAAAAAAAAAAAAAAAAACTTTTATCAACATTCACACTATCACTATCTTGCCAGAGGCATGTAGATATGACAATTCAGATGTCCCTCCAAACAGCAAATATCCCAACCACTCCTTTAGAGTGCAGACATTTCTTCCCATACATATTAAAGGGGAGTTTGGGATATTTGTTTGGAGTGACACTAAACTGTCATTTACCTCTGCAAGGCTGATTTGTGAATGATGGTAAAGTGTTTCTTCTTGGGTCACCCTCTTGGTGGGAAGGCTGGCTGTTAAAAAAATATTAAACATTTTAATTATATTTTGAGATGTACTACCATCACTCAACTCATTAGAGATCTTATGATTGAGGAAAGCCTTTCTAAATTAAAGGATAGTTCACCTGACACTAATACTCTAATAAATAGGTCATGGATTAGAAGAGCAACAATCATAGCTAAGGAACTAGATTAAGCTATTAAAAGATGGAAAAAGCATTAATTCAAAGGTACAATAGCAGAATAAAGATTTTTCCAGATTACTACTTCTGACCTTACTTGTGCACCCTCCCGACCTCATATGTACACCTCTGAATCTTGTGCTGGGGAGGGTTGTTAACTTGTCATCCTTTTTTTTTTTATTTGTTCCTTTCTGTTGTGATGGGTATTATTGTGTTAGTGTGTGAATATCTGTAAACTTCAGAAAGTTTCTGTAATGAAATGTTTAAGGTGGTTTATTTACAATAAACTTAGTCAAAAAATAAAAATCTTTAATTCTAAG
Source organism: Cherax destructor (assembly GCA_009830355.1). Lineage (NCBI taxonomy): Eukaryota > Metazoa > Arthropoda > Malacostraca > Decapoda > Parastacidae > Cherax > Cherax destructor. Next base: position 67,006 of record WNWK01010769.1, on the reverse strand, counting down.
AGCTTACCGCAGCTACAATGATCAAGTTACGTTTTGATAGAATTATGATACAAATATAATTCAGTATTTTGTGAAAGATATTCAATTCTTATTGCTTTTTATGCTATAAAATGTCTTGAATCATCCAATTTTGCACTCAGGTCTTCATTCTGTACATGTTTCCTCTATCTCATTACCCATAAGGCTGAAGCATATGGAACTCCTCTAACACTACATAGGCATTATTTCATGTTAATACGGTATCAAACAAGCATTACTACACAGGATGATTTATTTTTGTGCTCTGTAAGTCTTCAACCATATTTGAACTTTAGTATTGGCAATTATAATAAATATTTAGAAGCTACTTGTAATGTAAATGTAATGTTGCTACGTTCCATACTCAAGTACAGTATTAGAGAAGTTTTATATTGTCATCATTTTGTTTGCACACTTATTTATTATTCATTATCATAGAGTGGGTGAGGTGCTGTCAACAAATTTTGCTGAGAATAAAAAAAAAATTTTGAGTGAGATAAATAGATTAAGAAAGCCTAGGGAACAAATGGATTTGACAGTTAAAAACAGAATAGGGAGTTAGTAGATGGGAAGTTGGAGGTATTGGGAAGATGGCAGGAATATTTTGAGGAACTGTTAAATATTGATGAAGAGGGATACAGTAATTTAGATTGGCCAGGGTATAACTTCTTTTAGGAGTGAATAGGAGACAGATGTGAGTGTGGGAAGGCATGTGAGGCATTGGGTAGAATAAAAGGTGGGTAAAGCAGCTAGAACTAAAAGGATCATTACAGAAATGTTAAACGCATCTGCGGATATAATTCTAGAGTGGTTGGTAACTTTGTTCAATAAATGTATGAAAGAGGAGGTACCTAGGACTGGCAAAGAGCATGTATAGCTCCTTTATAAAAAAGGAAGGGGACAAAAGTGTAAAATTTTTAGGTTGTGTAAAGGAAGCAAGTTGAAAATGAGCATAGATAAGAGTAAGGTAATGAGAGTATTGAACAAGTTAGGTAAAAAAAAAAAAATGGATATCACATTGGAGGGAGGGAGTATGGAAGAAGTGAATGTGTTCAGATGACTGAATGATACTAGTAATTAAGAAAAAAAAAATGAGTGTCTTCTCTGTGACATCAATTAAAATGTGAAAGTAGTCATAAAATTATTTAGAAATTGCTACTCTATGCCTTAAAAGATGACTGCAAGTCACCTGTAAACCAGAAGTCAACCCTTCAAAGGATGTTCTTTGTTACTAGTGAGAGGCTTGAGGAAAAAAAATTGGATCTGACCTCCCATATTTCCCAGACAACCCATATGTTTAGTGCTCTTCCTGTGAACATAATACAGTACTGCAATAAGTACCAGTCATAGTCCCCCCCATCCCAGTATAACTGCAGTGAAGGTTTGGACAAATGATAAATGGTACGTTTAAATTACATAATTTTTATTTAAAAAATTCTTACAAAAATATATTATGATTAATTTCTGGTTTTACATAATATATTAAATACATATACAGTAATTTAATGATTGATTATGTAATTATGAGTATGTGATTGATAAATGATTTATGAATATGCGGTAAATAGTTAATTATCACTATAACCTGTTCAGCCATCAAAACTTTTGGCCCAGTCCCTGGACCCATTGTGTACCCCTGTAATCTTTTGACTGACTACCACCCACAGGGTGGGTGTGGGATGCATAATAAATATATTAAACTAACGAGTAAGATGAATGTGATAACAGTAAGACAAACGTAGATAATAAAATTTACACTTCAGAGGTATTAGGAACAACAACACTGGTAAGTAAACAGGTACACTGTCCAGTCTAATATGTGGAGTAGCAGCACTAATCTATCTAATATTATTGAATTTCTTGGATTATTAATCCCTGAGGTTAAGTAGGGCCTTAAAGACGTCTTCAAATTGAAAATTTCTTGAATTACACTGCACAAAGATTGAACAGTTGTTCAGTTTTAATCAGTGGAACTAGAGTATCTTCAGTTAGTCACACAGTCACAAAAATGCAATATTTTAAAAATGTAACAGCACACAATACATATATGATTCTCAATGTGTTGATGGCAGGTACAGTGTGAACCAAACTGATCTTCATCATGTATTATATCTTATGGCGTCTTTTCTCTAGTTGGTAGCCTGGACTGATGTAGATTGCTTCATTATTATTGTTACTCAAGAACCTGGAAGATCAATAATTTTATTTACAGTTTGCCCTTAAAATATAATCCTGTTTTATATATAGTAACTTTGAAAATTTATAAAACACAATCAAGATGTGAAGGAAATATTCTTTATCAAGTTGTGTATTATTTTGTTTTTAACATGCTGGCCATCTCCCCCCCGAGGCAGGGTGACCCAAAAAAGAAAGAAACTTTCACCATCATTCACACATAATCACTGCTTTGTAGAGGCATTCAAATACGATACAACAGTTCAGATGTTACTCCAAACAGCAAGTATCCCAAACCCTCCTTTAAATTTAGTGTAGGCACTGTACTTCAAACAATAGTGTGGGGAAAACGGTTTTAAGGTTCAGCTAATAACGCTTATTTCTGTATATGTACTGTACAGTATATGTAATTTGTAAAATTTTAAAAACAATTTGAAATTGGTTCTGATCAATGTTCAAAATTACCATAATTCAGATCTAGATTAGGTTGCACACAGATACAGAAACATTTATTAGTTTGAAAAGTCTTGATGTTAAATTCATCATATAGTACTCTGATAATTACATAAACTAGACACTTTGCCAAAAATTACATCACTGAACAAGCCTTAATGTTTTAATTTCAGGTTTGAATTTTTTATAAGTTACTTACCTGGAGTAGATTGTTGGGGTTGTGGTGGTGGTGCTCGAACCAGCCTCACATACAGTGTATAGGTAGAGGTTACCTTAGGTCACACACTATTTTTCCTATCACAACTCTTCTTCCACCATCCCACACCTCCACACATAAGGAACAACCCTAGAATATGAATACTAGTTGTTAGAATAGTTGTTACATAGATACAGTGGACCTCGCTATTCGAACACTCCAAACTCGCCCTTTTATGTAAGTTTATTATTGTAAGTGCTTTTATAAGTGTATTTTGGGGGTCTGAAATGGACTAATCTAATTTACATCATTCCTTATGGGAATAAATTTGTTTGTAACAGCACTTGAACAGCATTCTGGAATGAAGAATGTTTGAATAGCGAGGTCCACTGTATATTAATCTTAGCTTAAATTCTGAGAATGGTAATGAGTTGTATAAACATAATGTACAGAGAATATCATGACATCACTCACAAAGGTGACTGATGTATATTTCACCTCACACTGACTTTCTTTACAGCAGACTAGGACTGTGCCTTGATACTAGTGAAGGACTTAATTCAAGGAATTTGAGTTATTCTTTCCTTCCTTGGATCAAAGCTGATTACTTCCTATTACTCACCTGATTCCATTAGGTTCCCCTCAACCATCCTGACTATGTCTCTGACCATACGAGGTAGAAAATCTTGTGGTAGGAACACTGGAACTCTGGTCTTGGCTGTTGGCAACATCTTGCTTATCCATTGTGATCCAGACCCAACCTGTACATACTATCGAGTTACATCACATCAAACATTAAGTATATTGTACAATACGAATTTAACATTCCTTGCTTCAAGGAAAAAGTCTTGTGTAATATTGCAACAAATTGTGACATGTTTTATGCAAATTTATAATCCACAAATTGAAAATGAAAAGTTGACATTTTGATCCAACCTGGATCATTATTCACATGATAATAGTCCAGGATGGATGCATTTGTCCAGTTTCATCACCAAATTGTACAGTAGTTTTTAATTGCTCCAGTCATGTAAATCTGACTTAATTTTAAACAAGTTTAATAAGTACAAGGTGATGGTAGAGATAATTACCTGGGTGTTATGTGTAGGTGTAGGCTTCTGGTGGACATGGGTGAGGTTAAGTAGCTTGTTCTTGCGTGCACGATGCACCAGACCCATGATGTTCTAGCTAGTAACGCCGCTGCTGCCTCGTCCTCATAGCCTCATAGTCATAGAATTCTGAAATATTTTATTTTCTCAGTTATTCCTAGGTAATGGGAGGCTTTTAACATAAATGAGTACATGATTACTATGTAATTACCTTCTTTTCTTTCTTTCAACACATCGGCCGTTTCCCACTGAAGGGGTGGCCCATAAGGAAAATGAAAGTTTCTCCTTTTACATTTAGTAATACATATATACAGGAGAAGGGTTACTAACTCCTTGCTCCGGCATTTTAGTCGCTCTACACACGCATGGCTTACGGAGGAAGAATTCTGTTCCACTTCCCATCTTCCTTATCTTACAGTATATGCATTACATGATGGAATGTTCTCTACTTTTTTTTTCAACGTGTGGCCATCTTCCATTGAGAGAGGGTGACCTAAAAACACTTTCACCATCATTCACACATAAATCACTGTCTTTGCAGAGGCGCTCAGATAAGACAGTTCAGATGTCACCCAAACAGCAAATATCCCAAACCCATCCTTTAAAGTGCAGGCATTGTACTTTCCACCTCCAGGACTCAAGGCTGGCTAACCGGTTTCCTGAATCCCTTCACAAAATATTACCCTGCTCACACTCCAACAGCTCATCAAGTCCCGAAAACCATTCTTTTTCCCTTCACTCCTGTATCTTATTAATGAAATAAGATACCAGTTATACTAAGCAAATTTCCTAAATGTGCTTATAACAGATAAGTGAAATGTAGATATAAATCCAAATGTACAATTGGTAACCCTTTTGGGGCCTAGTGTTTAGTTTTTTTTTTAGTTTGATATCTTTATCATGCACCCCATACCCATCCTGTGGGCGGTAGTCAAAAGATTACAGAGGTACATAATGGGTCCAGGGACTGGACCTCAAAGTTTGATGGCTGAGCAAGTTACAAAGGTAATGAACTCAGATGGTCACAATCATGACAAGTTACAAAGGTATTTGCAGATTACAGAGGTATATATAGGGTCCAGAGACTGGGCCCCAAAGTTTTGATAGCTGAACAAGGTACAATGGTAATTAATTCACTAGTTACAAGGTAATGAATCATGGTAAGTAAATTTACTTACGTCTGTACATGGTTGCACTCATGAACAAATTATAAAGTAATGAGCAATCTATTAGTCTACACCCAGCCACAACTGTAATGAGTTATTGGTGCAAATTTTAATTGTTGGGTCACACACACACACATATACATATACACATACACACGCATACATGTATATACATACACACATACACATACACACACACACACACACACACACACACGTGTCAATGCTTTATTTACAGGGAGCAAAGTCAGGGTATTTTTCCAGAATGGTCTGTAATATACCACTGTGGATAAAATACTTTGACATATCTTGAACATTTCTGAATGAGTAGTCTCTGAATTCATTGATTTTATCGCACTCCAGTACATAATGACGCAGGGTGTGACAATAATCCAACTGGCAAAGTTTACATTTTGTTTGGTCTACATCTGGTGGTGGTGATTTAACCTGCCAAAGATACTTGTAACCCAGCCGGAGGCGGGCGGTAGTGACATCCAAGAGTCTGCTTATTTTGTTGGATGCACCATAGACATGTGGCTCCTCCTGCATGATAGAATGATGATAGATGGACTGACTGGTGTCAAACCCTGAGTCTTAAGTCAATAAAATTCAGTTGAAGTTCTTTTTCGTATTATTGTTCTCAAACTGCTAACTGACAAGCCAAGATTGTAATCTATCCCTCTTTGAAAGCATAAAACTTAGCCAATTTATCAGTTCTATCATGCATCTGAAGACCAATGTGAGATGGAATCCACAGCATGTGCACTCTGACTCTACTATCCAGAATCCTACCATACCTGTGCCTGGCTTCTGACACGAGCATGCTACAAGTTATACTTGATGAGTTGAGAGCATTTATGGATGACAGAGAATCAGTTACAATTAGAGAGTTAACCTTAGATACATGGACGCATTTGAGTGCAAGGAGTATGGCAAACAGTTCTGTCTGAAGGGTAGAGGCCCAGTTATTGATGCGTGCTCCAATTTCTTTAAGAGAGCCATCACTCTGTATGACAACAGCAGCACTACCAGCTGCACCAGTGGATTGGTGAACAGAACCATCAACGTAAATAATTTGTGAGAGAGTGTGCTGTTTGGCTAAATTATCAATACAGTTTAAGGCATCATGTTTGGCTTCAAGGCGAAGCTTTGGTTGTGATTTAAGAAGTAGTTTGGGGGGAAATGGAGGGATGGTAGTTTGGAATGGGGTAATATTCCATGGAGCGGAGAAGTGCCGCTGTTGCCTTACTTGCCACAGATCATGTATCTGATTCATGCGGAGGTCGGTTCCAGTTTTTCGATCCATCTGGAGGGATGTTCACCAGTGCTGAGGAAAGTTTGGAGGGCTTCTGTGCATGGGTTTGAATGGGCTTGCCTGAGCATATTAACCCCAATTAGGATATTTCTTTCAGTAACACGATCTCTGATGCTTGGAATATCAAGTTCTTTCTGCATATTTAAAATTTTGGCAGTACGAGGGCATCCTAAAATGATCCTCATTGCTTCGTTCTGCAGTTTTCCAACCCTCCAAGCTTCCAGTCAGACACAAGAGCAATTAGTGGGGCAGCATAATCAACTAATGATCTAATATAAGCAAGATACATCATTTTCACAATTTTAACATTAGCACCATACCTGGGGTGAAACCCTGCCACAACTCTAAGTGCTCTCAGCCTTTCTTTGTATTGACGACAAAGTCTCGTTACAACAGGTCCAAGTAGTGGGACCTCAAAGCCTAGATACCTGTATCTGTTTACATATTCTAAAAGAGACCCATCATGCAACTGGATCTGGCGAACTGTGCCTCTCTGTCGAGGAGGACGCCTATTGAGTATCTTTGTTTTATCAGTAGAGATTATCAACCCCAGGTCTTGACACGAGGCTAGTACATGGTTAAGGATGTTTTGGGTGTTGGAGAATCCGGTGGTGTGAATCATTATATCATCAGCAAAACTGATCATATAATGATGGGGCTGGCTAGGCATAGCATAGGCCTAGTGCCTAGGCCTTTTGTGTATCCATATGAACTTGCACTACCGTCCACAGGATGGATATGGAGTGCACAATAAACTAGCCACTTTAGTGGCAAAATCTAAAAATCCTGTCAAACGTGCTCACATGCCTGCTGTATGTCCAAGCCCCTTGCACACAAAACCATTTTTACCCCCTCCCTCTTATCTTTTCCTAGAACGACCCCAACCCCTCCTCTCCTCCACTACAAAATTATCTTATTTTGCTCCATCCATCCATATGGGGGTTGGACAAAATAACATGAACACCTGCTAATTGAACTGTCGAATAATCAATTTAAATGTGTTACAGGTCTCTTTTTGCACTATCTTCCAAGACGATAATGCACCAATTCACACCACTAGAGTTCAAAATTAACATGAAGAGCACGAAAGTAAAGTCAAACACTTGGATTGCCCTTCTCCACCCTTCCCCCCACAATCGACAGATTTAAATTTTATCGAACACGTGGGGTCAATTGGAGCAGCAAGTCAGGAACCGATTTCCTCCACATCGTCTTTGAAAGAGTTAGAACAGGTTTTGTTTGATGAATAGCTCAGAATTGGTGCCGTTTTAGATGTAAATGGAGAACCAACTCCAGGTAATCTCCATATTGTTAGTTAGTTTAATATCTTTATTATGCACCCCATACTCCATATTGAAAATAGAAAATGTTATAGAACAAGGCTTTCAGATTATTTTGTCCAACTCTGTACATACATACGGGGCCAGGGGCTATGACCCGACCCCTGCAACCACAACTAGGTGAGTACAGGCGGGCCCCACTTTACAGTTTCGTTAATACAGCAGTTTTCAGTTATACCCATTCTTTATTTATTCAGACTTCCGGCAATAAATATATTCACCACTCACTATAAGCTGAGGATAAAAGTATTTGATGGTAGGTAATGTGTATTGTATATACATTCTTTAGGCCTAGCTCTATTGCTTGCTTAATATACGTATATGAAATCCTAAAGTTTTAACAGCTTATTGTTTCTTTGGAAATAAAATTTGAATGGAAAGAAGCCAGACATTTCCCTGGGATACTAACAGTCCAGGTCAAAAATCCAAATAAAATCTCTGATCACTAAACTGAAGGTCACTCAAAATATTTCTCAAGTACGTATTTTATTCATAGAGGCATTTCATATACAGTACGGAAAAAAATTCTGCGCATGTTGTTTAGTGTCACTGAGCCAAATGTTAATTATTAAAGATAAAAAAAATGTGCATTAACGTGTAGTGTAGTGAATTATTTTATTATAATCATAATTAAGCGCTAAACTTAAAAGGGTCATACAGCATAATGTAGTGGAGAGATGTTGGCTTACCTGAGCTAAGACGAGGCATGTGTGTCTTGTAAGTGTTTTCTCTCACCACTCGAATCATCTTCCTGTCAACACTTGGTTTCAATGCTTAAAAAAAAAATAGTGATCTACTGGTAGAGACGGCGTACAGGTGCTATTCATATACCATGGGACTAGTAGCAAGTTCTAAAAGAGCTTGAGTTTGGTATGAAGCTCCCAAAAGAGCGTGAGTCTGATAGCAAGTTCTAAAAGAGTAAGACTTGTATCACGCTCTAAGCTTCAGACTGATAGCCAGCTGTAAGAAGAGTCACCTTGAAGTTCGCTGAACTGTATCTTGCTGTGTTGCAAACTGATGTGATTTTCTGCAGACTCTGAGATATATATATAGTGGGTGTGTGTGTGACGTAGTGACCCCACCTACAGATTGCGCCTCCTGATTTGTCCACTACGCATGTGCTCAAGTGCAGCTACCATGCACAATCTAATAGCTTCACTGCTACTAATTTTGTCTCCTTTTGTTACTCCACTAATAAGTAGATGCAAAGACCCCACTACGCAAGAATATTCAGCAATATATACTTTGCGGTATGTATAATACACTTGTTGGAATATATTTGGTAGTAAAAGACTAGGCAACTCTAGTAGCGGCGTCTGTATAGTATGTGGAATGTTTTAATTCTCATCACATCACGTAGTAATGCAAATAAATAAGTCGATAAACTGCTATAAACCTGATTCTTTACTCTTCCATGTCAATATTCAGCCAGAATGGCGTTGAAGTTCATGAACCATATACGAAACAAAATTTATATTAACTTAAAATTTGCCACTCCTTACTTTTGATATTCCATTCATATTTGCGGGTAATGATAATATAAACCTGAGTGAACAATTGCACAGAACGAGGTATTGTGCTATTAGACATAACACAAAGCGGAATATATAATAGGTTGCACTGGACAGGGTACCGTCTCAAAATGTGATCCTTTTATAACTAGTCTCTTGAAGGGTACCCTTACCATACTCCTATGTGTATGTATGGTGACCTTTCGTGACACCAAGTTGGGTTGACATATCTGAAAAAATCGGCTGTTTATTGTTTTTTAGACTTGATAAAGCGGGCTTTAGTGAAAACTCAATCTTTTGGTCTTGTGGCTCATCTTTTTTTTTTTTACTGCTGGAGTCGGGCCTTGTTTTTTTTTTTTTTTTTTGGGGGGGGGACTTGGTGAATGGGGGTAAATTTATTTAGGTACAGGTACACATAAATAGTTACACAAATTATCATACATAGTAACATATATGTGTGTGAACTTTATTGTAGGATATACAAGGTACGTTCTTTTCGCAACTTGTTTTTGTCTTCCTATTTGTCGGCAATATTCCATTTCATCTGAATTTCTCAAGTAGGTACTGGGCCTTTCTTTCCTTTCCTGGCTGTTTCCTGAAGATTTCAGCATCTCCTTTGGCTTAAATGACAAATATTTCACAATTAACCAAAATTTGCTTTCGGATTAGATTTTGCCACCGAAGTGGCTAGTTTATTGTGCACCCCATATCCATCCTGTGGACGGTAGCGCAAGAGCATATGGATACACAAAAGGCCTAGGCACTAGGCCCCAAAGGGGTTAACAATTGTACATTTGGGTTTATATCTACATTTCAATTATCTGTTACAAGCAGGTATCTTATTTCATGAATAAGATATCTTGACATGTCTTGCTTTCGGAGGAATAGGAAAGTGGATCACTCCTAAAATTCTGCTAATTGCGGTGATGTGGTCATTGCCACACTGCCTGAAGGGACTGGATCATTCTGATGAAAAAAAAAGTGTTTCAGGAGGTTGCCTGCAGATCCAGGAATCGTAACCGAAGGTGTATTACTCCTGGTGTTTTTTCCAGTTCTCTCACTCATTTCTCTGAATGATCACGAGCCCTTGTTGGTGAAGGGCTGTGATCCAAGGGATTGAAGCTTTCTTCTTTTGCTCCGATCACAGCTGATTGCCTTCCATTCTTCAGTCTAAACAAGCAGTGTTACTAGCTAGACCAATTAATTCTGATGATACTATACCAGCAGATGTGCGGGCGCCTGGTTCCCGAGGCCATATCTCAGACGGGCGCCTGATTCCCGAGGTCATGTCACAGGCGGGCGCCTGGTTTCCGTGGTCGTCATATCACAGGCGGGGGTTCTCTAGGTCGTCGTGTATCTCAGCGGTGCCTGGTTCCCGTGGTCATGTCACAGGCGGGCGCCTGGTTCCCAAGGTCATCATGTCACATGCAGACTCCTGGTTCCCGAGGTGGTTCATCCACCTGCCCTCTTATAAAGCAAAAAATAAAAGATAAAAAACCCGTTCGGCGCTTGTTTTTGGCCATGGCCCTGGGGTCTCCTACAGCATATCGGCAACTCGCGCCTCTCTTGGCTCTCGACTGCTTATCCTTCCAATGTGGGAGGGTAAGATAAGATTTCTTCGGATTTTTAACCCCGGAGGGTTAGCCACCCAGGATAACCCAAGAAAGTCAGTGCGTCATTGAGGACTGTCTGTCTTATTTCCATTGGGGTCCTCAATCTTGTCCTCCAGGATGCGACCCACACCAGTCGACTAACACCCAGGTCCAACAGGAGGCCTGGTCACAGACCGGGCCGCGGGGGCGTTGACCCCTGGAATTCTCTCCAGGTAGCCAGGTAGACATAATTGCTGATAGGTGAACATGACAACAGGTGTAAGGAAACACATCGAAATTTTACCACCCCTCCGGGAATCGAACCCGGGCCCTCCGTGTGTGAAGCGAGAGCTTTAGCCACCAGGCTGCTGAAAATTTTTTCATCCAGGAATTGGAGCTAGCCTTCCCTTTAATTAATCAAGCCTGATAGTAAGTAAGTAAGAATTCTCCAGGCACTGCATGACCCCTTCGAGTTTAGCACTCCCCTTAATAATAATAATCTAAATTTACCTTTAGCTAGTCGAATTAATTTCTGATGTCTTCTATGTACTGCGTCAGTCCCCCTCTGAAGGTTGCGGGCGTTGTGTTGTTTCTTGTTGTCTTGTCAGGTGTTGATTTGCTACACAAACTTTAATTTCAGCATTATCATATCGATATTCGTTTCCTCCTGAGTGTCAACTGTAGTTATTGCTACCGTTCTTTTAATACCAAATGCACATCCCATTTCAAATTTGGGATTAAAAGCTCACATTAAATTTTTAAAACATTGAACGTGATATAGGCTTTGTAAAATTATTATTGTATAACTTATGCCCTCATTGTCCCATACCAATTTATGTATGTTCTTATTATGGAGTATGTGTTCCTGTGATCTCAAGACATATCTATAGATCATTCTGAACATGCTTGAACGCTTCACCTGCACAGTCACAAGACTTGCGTGTAATAAATGTAAACACATGAACGACGCAGTAGCTCTAAGCCAGTGGAAGCCACTCGGGAGTGCATGACTAGTATTTCTGAAGGCTGCGCTGAATTGTAATAAGTGCTTCATCCGGGGTACGGTTAAATGAACATTTTGTGTAGTTCCAATTAACAGTAGATTATAAATCACTTAGGGAAACGAAGTATAAATATTATTGTTGGCTGCATTAAAACAGTAGGTCTACTGCATTGCTCGTAGTGTGATATAACGTTATATTTCTCATCTTGGTGTATTTTATTCACATAGTGTTAGTGGTGTCAGTAAGAGTGATGAGTGGACAGAGCTGCTAGACTTGGTGTGGGTCACCTAGTGTTAGTGGCGTCAGTATGAGTGTTGAGTAGACAGAGCTGCTAGACTTGGTGTGGGTTACCTAGTGTTAGTGGCGTCAATAAGAGGGATGTGTGTGGTGTCCTTGTATTGAATGTCTGACCCTGTGCTCGCTAATTTGTACTTGCCAAATTGTTTGAGTGGGGTTGAGTCAGCTCCTGACCTCACCTGAATTACTTTGACCTCCATTACTAGTAATGTGCTTAGCTAAATGAATATTAGGGCACAACCTATGGGTTATTATCTGCCTCAGTAATCTTTTTACCACTGCCAACAATATGGGTATGGTTTTGGCATCTGCCCATAGACATAATACCAGACATAAACATATCTTTGACATTCCCCGTGTCCGACTAAATCTATACAAAAATTCAATGCGCATAAAAGGGCCTAAAATCTGGAACTCCCTGCCAGAAAACTCTAGAACTGCAGACACAATCTCCACTTTCAAAAGCACCGTTAAAAAACATCTTAATTCACTTACGCACCCAACCGGTAGCTAACCACATGAACACTACTTTATCTTGCACATATCCACATCAAAAGACACTGATATCTGTGATTCCCCTTATTTTCAAAAGGCTGACCAAAATTCTAATACAACTATTACTTCATAATTCTTAAGCTAGTCATAAGTTTGCCTAAGACACTCCAATATAGAAACGGTATTATGCCAATACATCACCTTTACCATTAATATATAAACTAATTGTTAAATTCTTTAAACTAATTGTTTAATTCTTAAATGTTTAAATTTCAATACCTCAATATTGTAAACCTAATTAATCACTACAATTACCTAACCTTACTATCAGTATAATCATTGTGTCACTATTGAGTAAGACCTATCATAAGACTGCCTGAAAAGCCTAGGCATACCTAGGCATATTATTGGTCATCTTGTAATATCTACTTCATAAAATGTACATTACTATAATTACACCCCCCTCTGTATATTACTAGAAATAAAGAATTTGAATTTGAATCTTGTGCCATATCAAACTTACTCTGTATTAAATTTGCCTTCATTACTTCCTTATCCAACCTATTCTGCCTTTTAAGTTTCAACCATCCTAATTGTAAAGAATTTGTGTGGGAATGACATGTTTACTGTCTCTTATCCTCTCTAAAAGTCCCAAGTTTAATGCAAATTCTCTCTTTGTTTGTTAACTGGAGCTAATTGACTCTACTATAACTCTACCCTTCAAGGACGAGTAGTGCCTTTATGCCGGTGAAAGGCTCTTGATGCAAGGAATTGTAGTTGCCCCTCCCCGTTCTTGGCTCAAACCTAATTACTCCCTGTGGTCCAGACGTTTTACGATCCCTACGGACTTTGAGCTTCTCCATGAATAATAATAACCCTGAATCTTTACCAATGATGTCAGTACATCTTGATCATGTGGCGTTGAATGACGCACACGGGTTACCACTCTTCATGAATATAATTACAATGTGAATTCCCTTAGGACTGCAGGATGATTTGAATATGTGGAGTCAGTGATAAATGGATATTATTTAGTATTTAAAATTGTCAAGTAATGAATGGGCGAGTGTGGGAATATGCATGTAATGCAGATAAAGTGTGACAGTTCTTCAGCCTGGGTGACACTCTTGCTATATAGTTTTTAGCGCTTCTGTAATGAACAATGAAACTTATGAATGTTCAGATATTTATTACCCATCCTGTGAACAGTAGTCACCCTTACCCATCCTGTGAACAGTAGTCACCCTTACCCATCCTGTGAACAGTAGTCACCCTTACCCATCCTGTGAACAGTAGTCACCCTTACCCATCCTGTGAACAGTAGTCACCCTTACCCATCCTGTGAACAGTAGTCACCCTTACCCATCCTGTGAACAGTAGTCACCCTTACCCATCCTGTGAACAGTAGTCACCCTTACCCATCCTGTGAACAGTAGTCACCCTTACCCATCCTGTGAACAGTAGTCACCCTTACCCATCCTGTGAACAGTAGTCACCCTTACCCATCCTGTGAACAGTAGTCACCCTTACCCATCCTGTGAACAGTAGTCACCCTTACCAGCAGTCACCTACCCATCCTGAACAGTAGTCACCCTTACCCATCCTGTGAACAGTAGTCACCCTTACCCATCCTGTGAACAGTAGTCACCCTTACCCATCCTGTGAACAGTAGTCACCCTTACCCATCCTGTGAACAGTAGTCACCCTTACCCATCCTGTGAACAGTAGTCACCCTTACCCATCCTGTGAACAGTAGTCACCCTTACCCATCCTGTAGACACCTCATATTCATCTTATGGAGTACAATCAAAATAATACAGAGGCACATAACTAATTACTGTATTTTTTATATAATACGTGGATGCTACATCTTGATTCTGGGAATAATTTTGTAGATATATTGTCTTCTCGGGATGATTATAAATAAGCTTTCATCAACTTACATTTAAATGTTTTACCACAGTAATAATTTCTTGCAATATTTGCATTAAGCAGTCGATTGTTATGGGGAGACGGTGGTGATAAATTATGACAACTTAAACTAAGGTAACTCAACAGTGGCGATCCTCACATACAAACGTGTCACCCTAGGCAGGGTGACCCAAAAAGAAAGAAAGATAAAATCATCATCGTTCAACGCTTTCACCATCATTCATTCATAATCACTGTCTTTGCAAGGTGCTCAGATACGACAGTTTAAATGTCCCTCTAAACAGCCAATATCCCAAACCTCTCCTTTAAAGTGCAGGCATTGTACTTCCCACCTCCAAGACTCAAGTCCGGCTAACCGGTTTCCCTAAATCCCTTCACAAAATATTACCCTACCCATGTATTTTTTTTTGTTTAGTTTTATGACTAGATCCTCGTTATATCTCAGAAATGTCTTTCCTTATCCTAGTTCATTGGATTTAAGGCTTATTAACTGTAAGGTCATAAAGGCCGTAATCCATCTATACACTAATATCAATGATACTATAATCTCTAAAGCGGGGAAAAACGTAAACTGAGTGAATATGCTTTGGAGTGTCAGAAGACAAACAGAATGCAGATGTTATATACACAGACTTTGCAAAAGCCTTTGACAAGTGTGACCATAGTGTAGTAGCACACAAAATGAGTGATAAAGGAATAACAGGAAAAGTTGGTAGATGGATCTATAATTTCCTAACAAGTAGAACACAAAGAGTAGTAGTCAACAAAGTAAAGTCTGAGGCGGCTACGGTGAAAAGCTCTGTTCCACAAGGCACAGTACTCGCTCCCATCCTGTTCCTCATCCTCATATCGGACATAGACAGTGATATAAGCCACAGTGCCGTGTCTTCCTTTGCAGATGACACCCGAATCTGCATGACAGTGTCCACCATTGAAGACACTGCAAGACTCCAAGCAGACATCAACCAAATCTTTAAATGGGCTGCAGAAAACAATATGAAGTTCAATGATGAGAAATTTCAATTACTCCGATATGGAAAACGTGAGGAAATTAAAATCTCATCGGAGTATAAAACAAATTCCAACCACACAATAGAGCGAAAAACTAATGTCAAAGACCTGGGAGTGATCATGTCAGAGGATCTCGCCTTCAAGGACCATAACACCGTAGCAATCGCATCTGCTAGAAAAATGAAAAGATAGATAATGAGAACCTTCAAAACCAGGGATGCCAAGCCCATGTTGACACTTTTCAGGTCGCTTGTTCTATCTAGGCTCGAATATTGCTGCACACTAACTGCACCTTTCAAGGCAGGTGAAATTGCCGACCTAGAAAATGTGCAGAGAACCTTCACGGCACGCATAACTGCGATAAACCACCTCAATTACTGGGAACGCTTGAAGTTCCTAAACCTGTACTCCCTAGAACGCAGGCGTAAGAGATACATTATTATATACACTTGGAAAATTCTAGAGGGATTAGTACCAAACTTGCACACGAGAGTCACTCCCTACGAAAGCAAAAGACTCGGCAGACGATGTAAAATCCCCTCAATGAAAAGCAGGGGTGCCAATAGCACGTTGAGAGACGACACAATGTGTCAGGGGCCCAAGACTGTTCAACTGCCTCCTAGCATACATAAGGGAGATTACCAATAAACCCCTGGCTGTCTTCAAGCAGGCACTGGACAGGCACCTAAAGTCGGTACCTGACCAACCAGGCTGTGGTTCGTACGTTGGACTGCGTGCAGACAGCAGTAACAGCCTGGTTGATCAGGCCCTGATCCAACATGAGGCCTGGTCACAGACCGGGCCGCAGGGGCGTTGACCCCTGGATCTCTCTCCAGGTAGACTCCAGATTTGCATACTTACAGTGAGAACATACACCCGGGGAAGTGAGCTAGCTGCTTCTTACAAACAAATAAAGCAAACCCAGCAGAGCTGACACTAGATCAAACCAGACAAATGTGAAATACTTTTTGAGGATTCCAATCACAGTTCACCGGGAGGATAGCCAGTGTTCTAGATTCCTTTAACGCCACTGAGCTGCGTAATGGTCACAAAGCAACACATTACGGATATACTTCCTGAGTCTTTTCGACGTTGTGTATCAGGAAAAATATTTTTTTCGGTAGTGTGTGATGACGAATGTAGGTAGTAGAGACGGATATACATACAAGAGGGGACGGAAGTAGTGTAACGAGAGGAGGGAATAGCATTAAATTGGTAATAGTAGTGGTGGAAATGACAATAATATCAGTATTGGAAGTAGAAAAAGTAGTGCAACTTTGGTAGAGGTGGCAATAAAAAGGTAATCGTAGTGAAAAAAAGAGGAAAGAGGTTGGAGACTTAGCACATAGGAGACGTATCTGTCCGACTTGGACCATTAACTAGTCACACACAAGCGTGAAGGGAAGGGAGCCGAAGTAGGGTGACTCGACAAGAACCGAAGTAGGGTGACTCGACAAGAACCGAAGTAGGGTGAATCGACAAGAACCGAAGTAGGGTGAATCGACAAGAAGAACACACTTTTACTGTCAATCACTATCTTGCCAGAAGTACCCTGACATTACAGTTCAGATGACTCCAAACTGCAATATCCCCTCCCTTCCCCTTCTTCAGAGCACAGGCATTGTACTTCGCACCTCCAGGACTCAAGTCCAGCTAACCAGTTTCCCTGAATCCCTTCATAAATGTTACCTTGCTCACACTCCAACAACACGTCAGATCATAAAACCACTTGCCTTCACTGTCTAACCTGCTCAAACAAGCCTGTTGGATGTCCAAGCCCCTAGCACTCAAAACCTCTTCTACTCCCTCCAACCTTTCCCAAGAATTTGTGATTTTCCTTTAAATATTGTAGTATTTTGCCCCAGTGAAAAAAAAAATCTTTGCGATTTTTACCAGTGAAACTTGTTTTAATAAGATTATTGTGTTATTTACATATTTGCTGCATCATCTCATATTTGAAATTTTTTGGTGAATCAATGTTTCTTAAGAAATACAACAAGGAATATTGGCCATCACATTCCTTTGCGCAAGCTTTCGCATTTAGGTTAAAGCTTCTGCACTTTTTCTTAAGCTGGGTTACTGCTGGTGGTGTCAGGAGACAATGTCTCATGACGCGGATACACCATGTGTCTCTCAGAGGAACTTCTGGTTCATTTGACGGAAGCTTTTCGCTGGCTAACTGGTCCACCCAATGCAAAATAAACACCACCATTATAAGATGTGATGTAATATTAAACAACGAAAACAAAGGATCAGCACAGGGTCCTAGGATTTAATTTTGCTCGTGACAAAGTATAATCAAAATTTTATTGTGTGTGCTGACTTTTTAAAGGGATAATAATATGAATGTTTTTAATTTTAAGGGTTTGCTGTGTGTGTGTACTTACCTATATGTGGTTGCAGGGGTCGACTCATGGCTCCTGGCCCCGTGTGTGTGTGTCGCAGAAGAGATAGAGGGGTATTGTGCAAGGTGAGCGACAGTGTTCAGCTTGCGCCAGGTCTCCACGTGGATGATCACATGACATAAACCACCAAGCAAAGGAACTAGTGAAAGTCAAAGGAACTAGTGAAAGTCAA
Source organism: Cherax destructor (assembly GCA_009830355.1). Lineage (NCBI taxonomy): Eukaryota > Metazoa > Arthropoda > Malacostraca > Decapoda > Parastacidae > Cherax > Cherax destructor. The sequence goes on along the minus strand of WNWK01010769.1, from coordinate 48,815 downwards.
AGGAACTAGTAAAAGTCAAAGGAATTAGTGAAAAAAAAAAATCGCCGCTTGTATAGGTCCATAGGTTTTGTTTAACGCTGAAGCCGCTCGCAGTCCGACGTATGCACCACAACCCGGCATCAGGAACTGTTTTGAGAAATCTGTCGAGTTCCTTCTTGAAGACAGATGGGGGGTTGTGGGTGATCTCCCTTATGCATGGCGGGAGGGCGTTGAAGAGTCGCGGTTCTCTGCTTTTCACTAGAGGTAGGTATTCTGCACCGTCTGGATAAACTCAACCAACAATGACTCACCTGGTTACCAAGCGAATCATCGAAATAGCATTTCAGTCAATGAGTGACTGGGCGACTAACACACAGTGAGCTAAATAACTAAGTTAGCTAGTGACTGCAAATGGTTGTTTGTTAGTTAGTTGGATTTATAGCCTATCGACTACACGAAGCTTAAGGATGCATATAACCTGTTAGCCACCATTCAAGAATACTTCGATCCCTAAAATAGATTTTAAAGTAAACTTTCTCCATTGTCTTCAGTGCCTTTTTCAGTTTCTTAGGTACTGCCCCTCATGCCTAAGTTTATGAATATTATACTTCCTTTTCCCTCATGTTGGGCCAGTCATAATTGCCACGGCTACATATATCATGCTGATCTTATCCCAGAACTGAGACTAGATACATCCCCAGGTCATATTTCCTTTGTGTTCGACCCCTCCATGACCTGACTATGCTGCTAAGCAGCCAGACCAGCGACACGTACCAATATAACGGGTTTAATGTTTTGTTTTTACTCTGTGGATTATGAAAAAATAGGATAAGATTTTTATCCTACCTGGAGTTTACCTGGAGAGAATTCCAGGGGTCAACGCCCCTGCGGCCCGGCATTGACCCCTGGAATTCTCTCCAGGTAAACTCCAGGTAGGATAAAAATCTTATCCCACATCATCACATACATTACTAATATTGCAGTGCTAATACTGCAAATTTAGTTGTGGTAAATAAATGTTAAGGATTTTGGAGATCGTCCAACATCTTCTGGCTTTATTTTCATTGCATAAATACAATTTCATTATATGGATTGCTAATATATGGAATGGAAGCGCACTCACCTCACATACTGAGTGTTCATGGTTCAATCCTCGGCATGGGTGGCAACGTTGGGCATGTTTCCTTACACCTGCGGTCCCTGTTCACCTAGCAGTAAGTAGGTACCTGGGTGTTAGTCGACTAGTGTGGGTTTCATCCTGGGGACAAGATTGAAGGCCCCCGGTGACGCACTGACTTTATTGAGTTATCCTTAGTGGCTAACCCAGATACGAATAAATCTGATCTTAACCATGAATTCTCCATTATACATAAAGAATGATACACACAGTTAAGAAGCAGGTATCATGCTTAAAATAAGAGGTGAGTGAATACTACACATTATTATTTTTCAAGCAAAAATAGAGAAGCTACCCCTTCAAGGCGGCCAATTGTATGGCAGTTGCCTGGTGGGCAGACCCATCAGAGGACCAACCAGAGTGAGCTTCGCAGCCTTGGCGCCACCGTGAGCCAAATGTCACTTGACGTGGTAAAAAGTTATTATGAATACCAGAATGACTGCGTCGCTATGGTGAGCCATGCCAGGTTGTTCCACCGACACATTCCACATGAGGAAGGCTGCATCGTCACCAGTATGTGCACAATGGTGTGTGTACTCACCAATTTTGTAGTTACAGGGGTCGAGCCACAGCTCCTGATCTCGCTTCGTGTGTGTGTACTCACCTATTTGTGGTTGCAGGGGTCGATTCACATCTCCTGTGTGTGTGTGTGTACTCACCTAGCTGTGGTTGCGGTGGTCGATTCACAGCTCCTGGCCCGAGCCACAGCTCGTGTGTGTGTGTGTGTGCGCGTGCGTGTACTTACACGTGAAATCATGAAAGACTAAAGTAGTCGAATCTCACATCCTTGGAAAGACTCAAAAGGAAATAGATATTTAATCTTCGTTCTACATTAATCTTTAGTATGAGGGAATTTTCTGTAGATTGAGCATTGAGCACATTCACAGTTATCTGACTACAGAATATCATGTTCCTCTCTACCCAGCCTGTGGTGTGCCATAGACTGTGGTGTATATTTTAGCAAATGAAGAAGTATCTTTGCTATTGAAACCAATGCAAATTTTGGACTTCTCGTCTATGGATTGTGCTTGGGAGAACATTGAAAATGACATCCGTAGTATTATTTAGCTAGAGGAAATCCATACATAATTTGCGAGGGTGGGTTGATTGAACAAAGTCGAGTGCATGGCTTTATTTCATTGGGGTCCTGAAGGATGCGACCCTTGCATGGCAGACGGTTGACACAGGTACCTATTTACCGCTAGATAAACAGGGAAACTTATTTTAAGGATTGCTCATACTTCTTGACTCTTCCAGAAACTGGAGCCATATTTTTTTTTTATTTTTTTTTTTTTGATGGAGGAGGAGCTGATAGCCTAATACTACGAGGATAAACGCAGGTAAAATAGAGCAACTTTATAATTTGAAGTAGCGGATACAGACTCGATACATGGATTCAAAATTAGATATGACAATCCTAGAAGCTATACAGTCAATTTACCAAATGACTGAAGATTAAGATTTGATCCCAAGAGCGTCAAATATCCTTGAATTTAGATGAAGCAAGTTTTTGGGAGGAACATCTCATGTAAAGCTATGTTTAGCATATCTCAAACTTTCAGCTAAAAGTTATCTTCTGCTGGTAGAGGAAAGTGAAAAAGTTTTTTGAAGGGTCGGTAATTTTTTGCTATGATTTTGTCTCGAGCAAGTTTTTGTCGGGCGAAATTTTTTATTTGAATTGTTAAAATAGTTGCAACCAGACCAAAACCGCTGTCTCACAATAATATTAAATATTGATGACTGACAAAAGAAATCGATAACGTTGGTAGCGTGTTTTTCAGGTAATCATTACCTGTGTGCCCATTTAACTTCCAAATGATCAAACCAAGACAGATATATCCGTTAGGGGCGTCTAGACAACCAGTTTCACAATATTTACATTTGTCTACAAACTTGTCCTTTAATATTTAATGGGAAGAGAAGCCAGTCTCAACAGTGTCCAGCCAAGACCAAGAACCCGCACCCAAAAACTGATTACAAGACTTTAATAGCTGCAACCATTGCAATGCAACTTACTAAGCCCTTCCTGTGGTCAAAGAATTTAAGACCGTATAGAAGAATAATCAAGGTTCACTGTGCAAAATAATTTTACTTAGAATTAATAATCTGTCAATGTTTGAAAGGGGGAAAAAAAAAGACTGATAACACTACTAGAAAGAGCACAACTAAACGTGCTAATAGTCAAGGCACAATTCTGGTTGCTACTTGTACTGGCTTTTGTAATGCGAGACTCAGATTTGCGCAGCGCATCAGTATTACAAATTTATTCGAGTGCGCACAATGTGCATTGCAACAGGACAAAAACTGCTTACCAAACTCAGTACAAGTTATCTTAATGTACAAGTAGCCATGTGTAGAAAAGAACAACGCCTTAGTGCAACTAACATGAAGCCTCACATTAACACGATATCACCCCAACAAAATGTATGCAAGAATGTATTTATTCTAGTGCGTTTATTCCAATTGGGTGTGAAAACAAGATAGCATACACCGTACCAGACTTAAAAAAAAAAGACTCCTGAAACATATCCATGGCTTTAGTTCAAAGCACATCAGTATGTAAGTGATAATGCTCATCATAGTATATGATGAATACCTAAGGAATGTATATGTGAGTGTGCAGATCTACGATGATTACCTGGAGTTTACCTGGAGAGGGTTTCGGGGGTCAACGCCCCCGCGGCTCGGTCTGAGACCAGGCCTCATGGTGGATCAGGGTCTGATCAACCAGGCTGTTACTGCTGGCCGCACGCAAACTGACGTACGAACTACAGCCCGGTTGGTCAGGTACTGACTTTAGGTGCCTGTCCAGCGCCTTCTTGAAGACAGTCAGGGGTCTATTGGTAATCCCCCTTATATATGCTGGGAGGCAGTTGAACAGTCTTGGGCCCCGGATACTTATTGTGTTGTCTCAATGTACTCGTGGCGCCCCTGCTTTTCATCGGGGGCATGTTGCATCTCCTGCCGAGTCTTTTGCTTTCAGAGGGAGTGATTTTCGTGTGCAGGTTTGGTACCAATCCTTCCAGGACCTTCCAAGAGTATATTATTATGTATCTCTCGCTTGCTTTTCAGGGAATACAGATCAAGGACCTTCAACCGTTCCCAGTAATTTAGGTGCCTTATCGTACTTATGTGTGCCGTGAAAGTTCTTTGTACGCTCTCCAGGTCTGCAATGTCTCTAGCCTTGAAGGGGGCCATTAGTGTACAGCAGTATTCCAGCCTAGAGAGAACAAGCGATTTGAAGACAATCATCATGGGCTTGGTGTCCCTAGTTTTGAAAGTTCTCATTATCCATCCTATCATTTTCCTAGCAGATGAGGTAGATACATTGTTGTGGTCTTTGAAGACGAGATTCTCTGACATTATCACTCCCAGGTCCTTCACATTTCTTTTTCGCTCTGTTGTATGGTTAGAATTTGTCGTATACCCTGATATATTTTTTTATTTCCTCAAGTTTTCCATATCTGGGTAGTTGAAATTTCTCATATTGTTTTGAGTGGCCCATTTGAAGATTTGGTTGATGTCCGCTTGGAGTCTTGCGGTGTTTTCGATGGAGGTCATTGCCATGGCAATCCGGGTGTCATCCGCAAAGGAAGACACGGAGCTATGGCTTACATCTCTGTCTATGTCAGAAATGAGGATGAGGAATAGAATGGGAGCGAGTACTGTGCCTTGTGAAATATAGAGTTTTTCACCGTGGCTGCCTGGGACTTTACTCTGTTTACTATTACTCTTTGTGTTCTATTTGTCAGGAAGTTATAGATCCATCTACCAACTTTTCCTGTTATTCCTTTATCACGCATTTTGTGTGCTATTACACCATGGTCACACTTGTCGAAAGCTTTTGCAAATTCTGTGTATACTGTATCTGTATTTTGTTTATCCTCAACAGCATCCAGGCCCTTATCATAGTGGTCCAGTAGCTGAGACAGGCAGGAGCGACCTGTTCTAAACCCGTGTTGTCCTGGGTTGTGTAGTTGATGGGTATCTAGGTTCACTCACCAAACTAGCCAAACCTGTGCGCAACAAGTGACAAACCATTACCATCTATGAAAAAATCTTATCTGTCATCATCCTCTTCACACAACACATTTAAATCCAAGTGCTAAACCTATATGGGTTATACAGCGCTGATGAATATTAATAATTTATAATAACGTCTATTCATAAGTGCATGTGTATAGCTAAGAACAGTATATATTTTGTCTATAATGCCTATAATGTAGAAACATCTATTGTGTTACAGTGAAATCATTTTTCTTATGCCAGGTACACCTGCCAGTTTGATGTTGGTCACATCGAAAATTAAAAATAATGCTAATATAACACCACAAACTTAAAATGCCTGTATTTTGTGGTGTCATAACATGATTTGTGTATTGAAATGCTTTCAGACAACCTAATTGTCTCCAAGTGAAACTGGATCAGTTCCTGATCCAAGTGAAACCGGATCAGTTCCTGATCCAAGTGAAACGGGATCAGTTCCTGATCCAAGTGAAACGGGATCAGTTCCTGATCCAAGTGAAACGGGATAAGTTCCTGATCCAAGTGAAACCGGATCAGTTCCTGATCCAAGTGAAACGGGATCAGTTCCTGATCCAAGTGAAACGGGATCAGTTCCTGATCCAAGTGAAACGGGATCAGTTCCTGATCCAAGTGAAACGGGATCAGTTCCTGATCCAAGTGAAACCGGATCAGTTCCTGATCCAAGTGAAACCGGATCAGTTCCTGATCCAAGTGAAACCGGATCAGTTCTTGGTTGACTGTTCAAACAGTCAACCAAGAGGTGGGTCCGGGACCAGGCCTCGGGGGATGGAGAAATGGGCGGCCACTTTTAAACATTGAAATATGATTTAGGATTTAATATTTTCATATCCATATTTTTGGAGGTATCCAGACACATCTTTATGCCATATTATTATAATCAGGGGGAATCACTAAACCCATACGGGTTATATGGCCTGGGGAATGGGAGGCAATCAGGGTAGTTCCAATTCCTTGGATTGAGAGCCCTTCAGCATCAAAGAACCTCCTTGGAAGGAACCACTAACACAAGAAAACGAGTAGGCTTCGCGACTCATAACCGTTTATTCAAAACTACATTTGCTGATTCTTTCAGCGTTGTCATCACAAAATCTAGAAAAAAACGTGAACAAAAACAACTTTAAACCGAAAATTTCCTAACAATTTTGTACTTATACAAGCTGGTGAATCCATAATAAGTTTGTCGTTATCCTTGGTTGCACAAGAAGCCACGAATTTATGTGAAGTGACGTTTGGTAGTCCCTCAGGTCCTTTGACTCGTGGCACGCAATTCATAACTAACCCACAATTTGGAGATTAAAAGTAGACGTTTCCGTATTTCCTTATCTTGTCTTACCATTCCAAATGAAATGAACAAAATTACTAAACAATTTAACAGTATAATTAACTTATAACTATTTCCGTTGTATATTCTTATAAATCGCGTTTTAACTATTAATTTCACCTGTCACTGCCAAACACAAGGTTTGAGAACTACACATCTATGTACCCTTTTTAGTATGAAGTAGTTTTAATCCTGGTCTAAGTTGTCCGAAACGCTGTGCATACTATGGGCTTTTCAAAGTATTATGTGTATGTATAATGCATTGAAAATAATGTTTTTAATTATTAAGTCGTGAAATGACAATGGACCAAGACTGAAAGCTTTACTCAGTGAGTGGTGCTTGTACATAGTGTTTCATCTCAGCGGTAATTGAAAATGGCATCATGTTCCAGTTGCTGACTTAATGGTGACTAGAGGAGATTTGAAAATGAGGCTGGTGATGTGAGCGGCTGGTAGAGGGACGAGGCGTACTGGTACAGTCGACAGTGTGAAAATGAGCCCTACTAATGATTCAGTCTGCTCCCCACATTTATTCTCAATAAATTTTACAGGCTAGAGTTGTTGATTCAGTGGGTAACATTGTTTCAATACTTAATGGGAGTAATTGAACTCATTCTCGCCTTGCGACCTAACCTAGGATGCACCCTGACACTAACCTAGCTATTTATGTAGATGAACTGCAACTTAGGAGTGATCTGCGTCGACACGTTCTTCGTGTAGCCGAAGTACCACGAGCTACTAAATATTAGTAAACACAAGGAAGTAGTGTAGAGTAGTTGCAAGATTTTCTGTCACATGAGCGTGTAGTTTCTGGACTAAGGGGTGGTTGTTCTGTACTAAGGTAGTCATTGGCTGGTCTAAGTGTTGGCTGGTACAGTGTATGTATGCTGTCTAGGATCACAGGTGTTGTAGTGCTGGTACTAAGGTGGTTTGTGCTGGTTATGTTTAGTGCTGGTACTAAGTTTTAGTCTGTACAGTTGTTTACTGTCTGACTAAGGTGGTTGTAGTGCTGGTACTAAGGTGGTTGTAGTGCTGGTACTAAGGTGGTTGTAGTGCTGGTACTAAGGTGGTTGTAGTGCTGGTACTAAGGTGGTTGTAGTGCTGGTACTAAGGTGGTTGTAGTGCTGTACTAGGTGGTTGTGTGCTGGTACTAAGGTGTTGTGTGCGTACTTTGTGCTTACTAAGGTGGTTGTAGTGCTGGTACTAAGTGGATTCGAACAGTATCTGGTACTAGGGTGTTAGGCTGTACTGTGGCGTACTAAGGTGGTTGTAGTGCTGGTACTAAGGTGGTTGTAGTGCTGGTACTAAGGTGGTTGTAGTGCTGGTACTAAGGTGGTTGTAGTGCTGGTACTAAGGTGGTTGTAGTGCTGGTACAAAAAGGTGGTTATGTAAGGTGTTGTAGTGCTGGTACTAAGGCGTCGGTTGTGAGTGCTGGTACTAAGGTGGTTGTGGTGTAGTGCTGGTACTAAGGTGGTTGTAGTGCTGGTACTAAGGTGGATTGTATGTGTGTATGCTGGTAAGGTGGTTGTTGTGTACTAAGTGGCTGTGTAGCTGGACTAAGGTGGTTGTGTGCTGGTACAGGTTGGTGCTGGACTAAGGTGGTGTAGATGTACTGGTACTAAGTGTTGGTGCTGGTAAGGTGTTGTAGGCTGGACTAAGGTGGTTGTAGTGCTGGTACTAAGGTGGTTGTTGTGAGTGCTGGTACAAGGTGGTTGTGTGCTGGTACTAAGGTGGTTGTTGTGCTGGTACTAAGGTGGTTGTGTGCTGGTACAAGTGGTGTAGTGCTGGTACTAAGGTGGTTGTGTAGTGCTGGTACTAAGGTGGTTGTGTGCTGGTACTAAGGTGGTTGTAGTGCTGGTACTAAGGTGGTTGTGGTGCTGGACATGGTTGTGTGTATGCGTACTAAGGTGGTTGTAGTGCTGGTACTAAGGTGGTTGTTGTGTAGTGCTGGTACTAAGGTGGTTGTGGTGCTGGTACTAAGGTGGTTGTAGTGCTGGTACTAAGGTGGTTGTGGTGCTGGTACTAAGGTGGTTGTTGTGTAGTGCTGGTACTAAGGTGGTTGTGGTGTAGTGCTGGTACTAAGGTGGTTGTGGTGCTGGTACTAAGGTGGTTGTGGTGTAGTGCTGGTACTAAGGTGGTTGTGTGTGTCTGGTACTAAGGTGGTTGTGGTGTGGTACTAAGGTGGTTTGTGTAGTGCTGGTACTAAGGTGGTTGTTGTGTAGTGCTGGTACTAAGGTGGTTGTTAGTGCTGGTACTAAGGTGGTTGTGGTGTAGTGCTGGTACTAAGGTGGTTGTGAGTGCTGGTACTAAGGTGGTTGTGGTGTAGTGCTGGTACTAAGGTGGTTGTGGTGCTGGTACTAAGGTGGTTGTTGTGTAGTGCTGGTACTAAGGTGGTTGTGGTGTAGTGCTGGTACTAAGGTGGTTGTGTGTAGTGCTGGTACTAAGGTGGTTGTGGTGCTGGTACTAAGGTGGTTGTGGTGCTGGTACTAAGGTGGTTGTAGGTGTGGTGCTGGTACTAAGGTGGTTGTGTGTAGTGCTGGTACTAAGGTGGTTGTGTGTAGTGCTGGTACTAAGGTGGTTGTGTGTAGGCTGGTACTAAGGTGGTTGTGGTGCTGGTACTAAGGTGGTTGTGGTGCTGGTACTAAGGTGGTTGTGGTGCTGGTACTAAGGTGGTTGTGTGTAGTGCTGGTACTAAGGTGGTTGTGTAGTGCTGGTACTAAGGTGGTTGTGTGTGGTGCTGGTACTAAGGTGGTTGTGTGTGTAATGCTGGTACTAAGGTGGTTGTGGTGCTGGTACTAAAGTGGTTGTGGTGCTGGTACTAAGGTGGTTGTGGTGTAGTGCTGGTACTAAGGTGGTTGTGGTGTAGTGCTGGTACTAAGGTGGTTGTGGTGCTGGTACTAAGTGGTTGTGGTGCTGGTACTAAGGTGGTTGTGTGAGTGCTGGTACTAAGGTGGTTGTGTGATGCTGGTACTAAGGTGGTTGTTGGTGTTGTGGCTGGTACTAAGGTGGTTGTGGTGCTGGTACTAAGGTGGTTGTGTGTGTGCTGGTACTAAGGTGGTTGTGGTGCTGGTACTAAGGTGGTTGTTGTGTAGTGCTGGTACTAAGGTGGTTGTGTGCTGGTACTAAGGTGGTTGTGGTGTAGTGCTGGTACTAAGGTGGTTGTGGTGTAGTGCTGGTACTAAGGTGGTTGTTGTGTAGTGCTGGTACTAAGGTGGTTGTGGTGTACTGCTGGTACTAAGGTGGTTGTGGTGTAGTGCTGGTACTAAGGTGGTTGTGGTGCTGGTACTAAAGTGGTTGTGGTGCTGGTACTAAGGTGGTTGTGGTGCTGGTACTAAGGTGGTTGTTGTGTAGTGCTGGTACTAAGGTGGTTGTGGTGTAGTGCTGGTACTAAGGTGGTTGTGGTGTAGTGCTGGTACTAAGGTGGTTGTGGTGCTGTTACTAAGGTGATTGTGGTGCTGGTACTAATGTGGTTGTGGTGGTACTAACCTGGAAGTGTTGTTATGGTAGTGGGAGGGTAGGTGGCTGCTCTGTGGAGTCCCCAGTGACAACATATCTTCCCCTGATGCAGGTTCCTCCACCGTTGTTCCTGTTCAACAGTTTTACATCAACAACATTGTGTTTACATCTTACCAATTCATAATGTTAAATAATTAATTGTTTAGGCTTAAAAACGGGTTTAGGCATACGGAATATAAACAATTTGCATTGAGAATTTTAAGCTAATTTTAACTAACTTCTGAAGTGAGCTGACTTTAGTAAGACGGTAATGAAAGGTCTCACCTAAGTTTGAATAGGTATTATAAGGTGAGCTAAAGACGTTGGGCTGTGCGTCAGGACTGAGAGAATATGTGGTAGCACCGTCGTGATAACCAGAATCCTCCTCCTCTTCCTTCTTGGTAAGCTGTTCCCACTCTTGCTGCTCTAGCAGGTCCTGCCTCCCCTCACCTGTTAACACAATTGTGCTTTGAACTCTAAAATCACCTACTTGCTTTTTATTTGGTTTTCCTTGTATTCTGTAAGTTCGCACCTTGTGACCATCATCCGTAAATACTCGAAACTCCATGAAACATGTAACACGATTGTGTCAATCACACACACTACCATTCACGATATCATGGATTGTGTGGAAGTGAACTGGAGGTAAAAAGTTACAAGTCTGTTTATGTAATAAAATACTTACTATTTTGAGTAGGCATAGAAGCAATAGAAGCGTCATCCGTGTTCTGATGAAGACTGTAAGTCACATCACCCTCCTGGGGGTCCCACCATTCCTGCTCAAACTTAATGAAGCTTTCATCTGCATTCTCGACCAGGGAGTCAGTTTGCACAGTCGTCAGGTCGTGGTCTGGTGAAGTCTCGTAAGTTATCTGCTTTTCCAGTAATGGCTGACACTGAGAGCCAGCTATGTCCGCCAGTCCAGTCGACGCACCTTGCAACATTGACAGAGTAGTAATTCCGGTCATTTTTCTTGTATACATCAGTAAGAGAAATAGAATTTTGAAGCAAATATTCCTGACCTCGACACCGATTACTTTCTCTTGAAAATAGTGTTCTGTTATTCCACAGACTAGCATAACTTTAATGTGACTATAATATATTACTAGATATATACATATCACAAATTTTAATACAACTATTTACTGGAGGCATATTAGGAATTAAGATATAGTATTAGCAGTTGTAATAGTAGTATACTTTTCATATGGAAAATGTTTCTTAAGCACTATGAGTTACATTATCTCCAAAGAGACAGAGAGATCGTCTTATAATTATATACGACTGTACAGGAGCGAGGTCAGGGGAGAAAGCGGGGAGTTACCTGGGGCCCGGGCCTTCTAGAGGCGCCCGGCTTGGATTATAGAACATATGATGTAAATGGTTTAGAAAAGCGACAAGTTGAAGAATGAGACACTTTATGCACATGTGTCTCATTATAGAGTATATAAATAATGGAGCACTGCAGTAAGTCTTCTGACCCATGCTATGCTAATTACACTATGCCGTTTGTCATTTTATTAACGTTTCATCCACCAGGGACCATATTAGCCTTCCTGGAGGGCGAAACATCTCATTAAAACGAAATAAACCGCATATTGTGTCTTATTAACATACAGTACAGTATAATAATACTGCTGATATAAATTCTGACATATGCTAGGTAGGTGCAACTCAACCCAACCCACTTATATACTTGTCCAACTTATTTTTAAAGCTACCCAAACTTCTAGTTCTAGAACTTTACAAGGTTAGTTATCAAGAAAGCAGACTTGATATGAAGCCAGAAGCTGGAGATAGCAGTACAGGATGCCACAAGCATAACAAGGAAGGTAAAGTGTTGCGGTCACCAGCATTATAATAATAATAATAATAATAATAATAATAATAATAATAATAATATCTTTATTTACTACAAGTACATGTACATGGTGTACAGGCCTAGCTGACATCAGTGACATACTACTACATAGAAAGCCGCCAGCATTATAAACAAACAAACAAACAAATTTTATTTCATTGCAGATTGCAGATTACATAGGTATCGGTATTTACAATGTAAATTGAGTGCAAGGAGAGCCACTGACATGCCATGGCATTAGGGGCAGCTTATTCTAGTCCTTAAAAACTATGTACTTAATATTAGAGAAATTTATTGAGTTTATTCTAGTTAAAAATTATTTTCAAAATTACAATATGATGAAATTTTACTGTTTAAATTATTATATAATGATATTAGATTGTTACAGGTGTTAAGATTCTTGAATGATAATATGGAATTGAGATTATCTTAAGGAAAATAACATTGAGCATTTTTGACATTAACTTATAATATGAGTAGGGGTAACATAATAGTAACATATTATTAAAAATTGAGATTATCGTATAGGAAAGTAATAATGAGCATTTTTCAAAGTAGTTTATAGTATGATCATTTAGTTTTGGGTGAGTAGGTGGTTTTGAGTTGAGTCTTAAATTGATTTTCAGACAAGATTATCTTAATATTTACTGGTAATGAATTCCAGATTCTGGGGCCCTTTATGTGCATAGAATTTTTACATAGGTTGATATGAACACGGGGTATATCAAAAGTGATCTGTGTCTTGTGTTGTGGTCATGGGTCCTATTAAAGTTGGTGAGGAGAGTTTTGAGCAGAGGGTTTATATTAGAGTGTAAAGTTTTATATATGTAGTAGGCACAAGAGTAAGTATGAATGTTCTTTACGGTGAGTAGTTTGAGACTTTTGAATATTGGTGGAGTATGCTGTCTAGAGAGGGAATTTGTTATCATTCTGACTGCGGCCTTTTGTTGTGTTATGAGTGGTCTAAGGTGATTTAACGTTGTTGATCCCCATGCACAGATTCCATAGGTGAGATACGGGTAGATAAGTGAATGATATAGTGCAAGGAGAGCTGATTGAGGTACATAATAGCGTATCTTTGATAATATGCCTACTGTCTTCGAGATTTTCTTGGAAATTTGTTGTATATGTGTTTGGAATTTAAGGCTACTGTCAAGGTGGATTCCTAGGAATTTTCCCTCTGTGAGTCTTGTGATGGGTGTACCATTGAGTGTTATGTTAAGTGGAACATTTGTGGCTTTGCTTCCAAACTGTATGAAGTAGGTCTTGTCAGTATTGAGAGTAAGCTTGTTAGTCGTCATCCATGTTGATATTTTCTGTAATTCGGCATTAACAGTGTTGGCCAGTATAACTGGATTTGGGTGAGAGAAGACATATGTTGTGTCATCTGCAAATAAAATGGGTTTGAGTAGTTGTGAGACATTCGGTAGGTCATTTATGTAAATGAGGAATAGGAGTGGCCCCAGGACACTTCCTTGAGGGACTCCGACTGTAATTTGTTGTGTGGAAGAGTTCGCTCCATTTGTGTACACGTATTGGCTTCTGTTGGTGAGGTATGACTTTAGGTAGTTGAGTGGGTGCCCCCTTATACCATAGTGTGCTAATTTTGTGAGCAGTAAATCATGGTCGACTGTATCAAAGGCTTTGCGTAGATCAATGAAGATTCCCAGTGGGACTTCTTTTTTCTCAAGTGCTGTATATATTAACTCCAACATGTGCGTAATAGCATCGTTTGTGCTCTTGTTTGTCCTGAATCCAAATTGACAGGGGTTGAGTACATTGTGTGAGACGAGGTAGGAATAGATTTGTCTATGAATTAATTTTTCGAAGATTTTAGAAAGCAATGGTAAATTAGAAATTGGTCTATAATTATTCAGGTCTGTTTGATCACCTCCTTTGTGGATCGGGGTGACCCTAGCTATTTTGAGAATTGATGGAAAGGAACGTGTTGGACCACTAGCATTATAAAGAAAGGAACGTGTTGGACCACTAGCATTATAAAGAAAGGAACGGGTTGGACCACTAGCATTATAAAGAAAGAAACGTGTTGGACCACTAGCATTATAAAGAAAGGAACGTGTTGGACCACTAGCATTATAAAGTAAGGAACGTGTTGGACCACTAGCATTATAAAGAAAGAAACGTGTTGGACCACTAGCATTATAAAGAAAGAAACGTGTTGGACCACTAGCATTATAAAGAAAGAAACGTGTTGGACCACTAGCATTATAAAGAAAGAAACGTGTTGGACCACTAGCATTATAAAGAAAGGAACGTGTTGGACCACTAGCATTATAAAGAAAGGAACGTGTTGGACCACTAGCATTATAAAGAAAGGAACGTGTTGGACCACTAGCATTATAAGGAAAGGAACGTGTTGGACCACTAGCATTATAAAGAAAGGAACGTGTTGGACCACTAGCATTATAAAGAAAGGAACGTGTTGGACCACTAGCATTATAAGGAAAGGAACGTGTTGGACCACTAGCATTATAAAGGTAAATGTGAATCTAAAACTAATAATTATAATATTTGTGTTGTGATAAGCAATTTGAATGAAAAAAAAACATCATTTTAGTTTGTTTTAATAAAAATATGAATTATAAGGATTCTGTTGGTGTATTTTTTGTTAGTTTATCTTCACTCTGAACCGTATAAATGTGATATTGATTTATTTTTATTTTCGGTAGAGGGAGGGGAGGGGAGTTTGTCCATAAACCCTAAATCAGCTTCTTTGAAATTAAACCAAATTGATTCATCAAATGATTTTCACTTGGTATTTGCAGCTATAGCGCATGCAAATGAGCGTCCACATCTTTGTTTCATGGTATAATATTGTCAGTCAGGAGACAATGGCTGAGAATACACGGTCTGAAGCAAACTTACCTACAAACTACTGTACACAAACTCTCTACTCGCTGCTTATCTTTTACCGATTTAGATCCAGTTACTTGTGACAAAATAGATCAGCAGGGGAAGCTTGCTAACCGTGCTTTGATATATGGGAAAAAATAAAGAATGCAAAAAAAAAAAATTATTTTATTCTAGAGCAGAAAAGCAATAAAAATTGAAGTGCTGAAAATATCACCCGGGTATCAAGGTCCCAGCCGTCCTGCGCTTAATAACCTTGGTGAGAAAGACAAATATGATACTTTAGATATATACTGTACAACGGTATTTGGTCACATTTTGAGTAGCTGGAGTCTGACCTTCTTTTGTAATAAAAAAAAAAGTAAGAGAGTATATAGATCGATGTGAGGGTTATGAGGATGGTGTCGTGTGCCCATTCAGCTGACATGTCTCCAAGGCAAGATAGACCTTGTAGCCTGACCCTTGCACGAAGCTCCACTACAAACACCAGGATAAACCACATAAATGTTATGTACAAATTTTACGACTAATCAGACTGTCACACAGGCAGCACAACTAATGAAATAAATACAATTAAAAAAATGGAATGGGATATAATCACAAAGTTCGTTATTCTTAAGGTGCTTTTTACTAAGTCGTGATAAATTTATATAATGATAAATTAGATATCGGCATTATAAGCATTATTTTTTTAACTGGCCGTCTCCCACCAAGGCAGGGTGACTCGAAAAAGAAACGAATTTTTCTTCTATTTACATTTAGTAATTTATACAGAAGAAGGGGTTACTAGCCCCTTGCTTACGGCATTTAATCTCCTCTTAAGACGCATGGCTTACGCAGGAAGGATTCTTCTCCACTTCCCCAAGAAGAAAAGGTGAAATAAAAGCTTCAGAATTGTAAATGAGAAACAGATTTTTGTCACTTTTATAAATGGAAAATATACATGTTACTTTTACAAATGAGAAATATGATAGGACTAAGTTCTTAAAAATAAATCCTACCGGTTTAGCGCTTCCCCTTGATAATAATAATTAATGATAAACACAAACTTATACTAGTCATTATCTATGGGTCATTGGCGCAAATAAACTCGTGTACATTTTGGCAAAAGCTCTCGCTTCACATGGCGAGGGTCTGGGTTCGATTCCCGGCGTGGTTTGAGACATTGGGTGTGTTTCCTTACACCTGTTGTCTATGTTCACCCATCAGTATAAAATGGGTACTTGGGTGTCAGTAGACTGGTGTGGATAACATCCCGGGACAAAATTTACCTAATTTGCCCGAAATGCTCTGCAGTAACTTAACTATGTGAAAAGCAGCATACATAAGGGGGATTACCAACAAACCCCTGGTTGTCTTCAAGCAGGCACTGGACAGGCACCTAAAGTTAGTACCTGACCAGCCAGGCTGTGGTTCATACGTTGGACTGCGTGCTGCCAGCAGTAACAGCCTGGTTGATTAGGCCCTGATCCAACATGAGGCCTGGTCACAGACCAGGCCGCAGGGGCGTTTACCCCTGGAACTCTCTTAAGGTCTCTCTCTCTCTCAAGGCAAGGTAACAAGTGGTTCTCTATATAGTAGTATGTCATTGATGTCAGCTAGGCCTGTATACCTTGTAGATGTACTTGTAAAAATAAAGATATTATTATTAAATAAAATTAATCTTTGTATAATTCGACCCCACACATTAATTAATTTGTTTTAAATAATAATAAATTTAAAAATCTGCAGAGCTAACCTGGGAGGGGTGGTTGCAGGTTGATGTTGAGAGTGTAAGGAGCGGCGGCGTGTGGTGGTGGTTCGTTGGGAAGGGGCCTGCCCCACTCATGACGCCATCTGTGACCACCTTCAGTTATCTCCACCTCCGCTGCCGACGACAACACCAGAACGCATGACGGTAGCGACGACAACCCCATGGTTACTTTCTCCGTGTGTGGCCATGGCGACGACCACCTCCATCCGCTGCTTCCCGTGTCGCATCCCTCCCTACCGCCTCTACCTTTAACCTCATCGCCTGTCTTTTGTGGCCATGGGCCAGATGGAGGCGGCGCACGTGGGTTCCAATACTGTGAACCTGATGTGGGTGCATGTGGGTATGAAGACTGTGGATCGGGTGTGGGTACAGGTGGGTTCCAAGACGATGGGTCTAGATTAGGTGGGTTCCAAGACGATGGGTCAAGATTAGGTGGGTTCCAAGACGATGGGTCAAGATTAGGTGGGTTCCAAGACGATGGGTCAAGATTAGGTGGGTTCCAAGACGATGGGTCTAGATTAGGTGGGCTCCAAGACGATGGGTCTAGATTAGGTGGGTTCCAAGACTGTGGGTCGGAGGTGGGTTGAGATGTGTTCCATGACGGTGCGTCGTCGAAGGTGGGTCGAGCTTGGTTCCAAGATTGTAAATCTATAGTGGACTGAGATGGTTTCCAAGGTGGTGGATCGGGGGTGAGCTGAGGTGGGTTCCATGACGATGGATTGAGGGTAGATGGAAGCAGATTCCAAGACGGTGGGTCAGGTGCAGATAGAGGTGGATTCTGAGGCTGGTCGAAGTTGGTTGAAGATGAGCTCTGAGAGTGGTTGATGGATGGAGGTGGGTTTTGGGATAGTGAGTGAAAAGAGTTTTCAGGTGAGGCGAGGGTGAGTGATGGTGGGTTTGGAGAGTCGAAAGTGGGTAGAGGTGGGCTTAGCAACAGTGGGCCAGAGGTGACAGGAGGCGGGTAAGACACTTGTGTGGGAGGGTGTGGCAAAGGGTAAGAGGGTGAGCTAGTGTGTGGAGAGCCAGAGGAGTGCACCATGGTGTTGGGAGGCCGCGGGGGGTGGCGAGTGTTGGAGGCAAGCAACCGGTGGGAAGCGGCGGGGGTTAAGCAACCAGTGGGAGACAAGACCCAGGTCCCTGGCAGCGGAGGTCCAAGGTCTCACCATTTGTCAGTCTCAGCTAGGGCTAGCAACATCTCTCGAGCCAACTGCAAAATACACACGTCGCTCACTTCTGTTAAACTTAGGCTGGTATCAGAAAGGGTTAAGAATACTACACTGAACTTGATAAATGCATCGTATACTTCATACTCATCATGTAGGCTGTATTCAAAACACTGGTGACAATTTCTTTTTATTACTATATTAGCCTACCTTGATCTAGTTGACATCTTACAAGGACAGAACAAGAGATGTTTGTCTAACACCCATCACTCGATCTGGGCTTCTTGTCATATTCTATCACAGGATGGGTTTCACACACGTAATGATATTGCCGGTAAATGCTGGGAAACCTTGGTAAAGCATTGAGGTTATCAAGCATTTCACTCTGTGTTGAGTACTTCAAACACTCTGTGTTTGAGTACTTCAAACACGGTTGTAGTCGCGTTTATCTGGAGATTGTAATTTTGGTCGACTAACCAACTTCTTAATAGTGATGATTTACAGTCTCTTTCTACAATGTAATAAAATTAATGAATTCAGAGACAACCCACTTAGAAATGTTCAAGATATGTCAAAGTATTTTATCCACAGTGGTATATTACAGACCATTCTGGAAAAATACCATGATTGCTCCCTGTAAATAAAGCATTACCACGTGTGTGTGTGTGTGTGTACTCACCTATTTGTACTCACCTATTTGTGGTTGCAGGGGTCGATTCATAGCTCCTGGCCCCGCCTCTTCACTGATTGCTACTAGGTCCTCTCTCTCTCTGCTCCATGAGCTTTATCAAACCTCGTCTTAAAACTATGTATGGTTCTTGCCTCCACTACGTGTGTGTGTGTGTGTATGTATATTAATTACCATTTTGTAACTAAAGCATTACCACGTGTGTGTGTGTGTGTGTGTGTGTGTGTTAGTGTGTGTGTGTTAGTTTGTGTGTTTGTATGTTTGTGTGTGTACTCACCTAATTGTGGTTGCAGGAGTTTACCTGGAGAGAATTCCAGGGGTCAACGCCCCCGCGGCCCGGTCTGTGACCAGGCCTCATGTTGGACCAGAGCCTGATCAACCAGGCTGTTACTGCGGGTCGAGACTCCTGTATATTTTTACTATTTTACTTTACTTTATCTTTATTTTACTACAAGTACATGTACATGGTATACAGGCCTAGCTGACATCAGTGACATACTACTATATAGAAAGTCCCTTGTTATGCTGAGCATTTCGGGCAGATTAGGTCAGTGTCCTAAGATGCGACTCACACCAGTCGACTAACACCCAGGTACCCATTTTACTGATGAGGAACATAGACAACAGGTGTAAAGAAACACGCCCAATGTTTCTGCCCTGGCTGGGAATCGAACCCAGACCCTCGCCGTGTGAAGCGAGAGCTTTAGCCACCAGACCACCAGAGCCCCTTATATGTGTGTATATGTGTGTGTGTGTGTGTGTGACCCAACAATTAATATTTGCACCAAGAGCTCATTACAGTTGTGACCGGGTGTGGACTAGTGAATTTCTCAATACTTTATAATTTGTTCATGATTGTAACCATGTATAAACGTAAGTAAGTAAATTTACTTACTTACATGATTCATTACCTTTGTAACTTGTGAGTTCATTACCTTTGTAACTTGCTCAGCTATCAAAACTTTGGGGCCCAGTCCCTGGACCCATTATGTACCTCTGTAATCTTTTGACTACCGCCCACAGGATGGGTATGGGGTGCATAATAAAGATATCAAACTAAACTAAAAAACTTTCTACAATACTGTAAATCATCATTGTTCAGTACGCAATGTACAGTACACTGAGTTCACTTCGAAAACCTACGTTGTAACCTATAAAAGGTATACAGCATAATTTATCTCAAATTCGTTGTTAATGGCTGTGTAACCCATACGGGTTTAGAGCTTGTTTTCAATACAATAATAATAATAATAATAATAATAATGGTAATTAATAATAATAATAAAAATTATAATTAATAATAATAATAATAATAATAATATGGTTTAAAAACAAATAACAGAATTTGCAGAAACAAAGAGTACTATGTTTATAATTAATACAGCGCAATATATATCTTGACAAGGAACAAACTTTATATACCAGAAGCCACTCCATCATGAAGTGCAAAACAATGCATGTTTTGGCATATGCAGTGGCGGACCTACATTTTTGGGACCCTGGAGCATGAACTGTTATGGGGAGTCCCTTCGCAACCAGCAGAACTATTATTTTGTATTGAATTACACTATTATTAATATTATCATTAAAAAAACAACAACTTCTCATACAGTAGACCCAAGATTTTTAAGTAAGTGGACTAAAGTCGCTTCTGCGGCTCCTCCAGGATAAGGGATAGTTGATCCGCCCTTGGCCATATGACCATCACTGGGTTAAGAAATCTGTGCATTGTCGAGGTGTCATAGTCAAAGACTTGTTTCTACGTTGTCACTCATCCACTAGGTTTAACCAGACCCTAGTGAACATTAATTAATCAACCCTCAACAACAATAATAAATAATTGCCACCACACTAGTGTTTACCTGGAGTTTACCTGAACTCTCTCCAGGTAAACACTAACGCCTTACAGTCGGCTGTCTCTGTTCAGAGTTGTGGCGCAAAAATATATGAAGAGATCTTTGATCAAACTTCGTAATACATATGTGAAACTATCACAATTTAAATATGACACTTTATGACACTATTATATATTTTATGGCACTGGAACATTATGACACATTATACGATACATTATTTATTACCTATTACAATGATGGATTATGACAGGACACCTCGAGTTTCACCCCGATAGTATTTAATAAATAAATAAATACCTCGTGACCACACTTTGACCTCGTTATACAGCTGCAGACAACGGTGCAGTTGGTCTTTATAGAATGTTACAACAGACTTGATGCAAATTCTGGTTTAGAAGTTCATCGGATAATAGCCATAAAAAGTTGACTTGCTGGTAAAGATCAACTTTTTTCACTTGTATACATACCAATAATAATAACGTGTAATCTTGTGCACCGTCGACCATCTTAATAAATGTAATGGGTCAGTTGCTCTATGAATATAGAGTAGCTCTAAAACAGTAAGGGTCACAGAACCGGGAATGGGAAGTAATCAGGGTTGATCCAAAACAGAGGAGGGTAGCTGCAATTCTTTGGATCATGAGCCTTTTATCAGCATCAATACAGTTTTGTAGAATTTCGAGGCTATACGTGAGGGTTAAATCAATACATAATTACGTACACACCAAGTTCTTTAGTTTTACCTATAGTTTGCGATCAATGATTTGTTCATGTTTTTATGTATCTAATATAATTGGGAATTGCACAGTTAGATAATCATACAAGAGTTCATCACAGATGAGTTAGACACATGTGTAATACCTGGGTCTTTATATTTTAGATGTTTACAAAATAAAGATACCCAAATGTTGTATATGTCTAATTCATTCACTATCAGAATTGTGTTCTACTAATCTAATGAGTGTTCAAAAGAGGCTTATTGTATTTCAGACGCCAATATCTTTTTCTTTTTATGAATGTCAATATACACCACTTTACAGGGATATATAAAGAGATATATGCCGCCAACCTGTAATCATTAGTAACTAGTAATACACAACCATGTGTATTTGCTGGTGTAAGGTAAACATTTCTTGTTCTGAGCATGTAATATGCCCTTCAACTCAGGGTAGCAGCACACAGTGGTAGCTAGGTCACCGCACGGAATTCTCAAACCCATGCAAAGTCAGTCTACCAAAAAAAAAAAAAAAAAAAAAAAAAGGCAATTGTAAACAGTATGCATCCTTCCAACTCAGTGGTATGCTGGTATACACCTGGTATAACTGTGTGTAACTAGTGGGCAGGAATAACAACATACACACACACACCTATTTAAATTGCGCCAAAGTGGTTAGGACACTTACCTTCATAACCTCACCTCCTCCCCCACCCTTTCACATATTTCCATCCTTCTTCCTTCCCCATCTTACCAAAGCTCTGGTCATACCTCGTACCTCGTAGTAGGCGCTGTATGACCCCTAAGGGTGTAGCTTTCCCCATGAATGTAATAATAATAAGTTGTCGCGGGTTCGAGTCCTCAGAGCGTGGTGAGTTGTTTACAATCGTGTCATTACAATTTATCTAGATTGAAATATAAATGAAGTTAAATGGTGCTCGGTGAACAAAAGATTTTTATGGGAAGCGCTAAACCCATAAGTCATACACCACCATAAGGGAAGCATAAAGATTCGATCCAGATAAGGGGAGAACAGATCTAACTCCTCAGATCAAGAGCCTCCCTCACCATTAAGGCACCTCAGCTGAGGTGAAAACGCTTACTGATAACCTTTGTAGTAAAAATTCCTTGACTTTAATGTAGCGTGATACCGTGATGTACTCTGCATAATATTTAGATATGGTCTCACTAAATTAACTTGGTTAGGGTAGTCGCAGGACGCGGTCATACCTTATTTTCTAAAAAAAAAAAAAAAAAGAAACCAACTTTCCTCCACTAGGTCAAGAAGTTGACGCCTCACAAATTTATCAATAAATCTTAACTTTACAATTGCTTTGACTGGCATTAATGTAACATAATTAAAGGGCTAATGTCAACTTTTAAAATGTTAAATTTATCGTAAATACACTTAGATGATGCAAATATGGAACAAATAATGAATTTGCGAGTCACGTTACACCTTACCTGTAATGTTTGTTGATACTTTACCGCCTATTTAGCGATTACAAAAAATATATATATATCTGCTATGACAACAATATCTTATATAATATTATCTTATAATATATAAATATTATATATATATAATAAAATTAATATATGAATTATATTAAAAGAATATATAACATTTTAAAAAGTAACAATCGCAACTCAGCTGACGCGGGAAGGTTTCCCGCCAAAACCTGTTTGTAAACAAGAGTACAAGTGAAGCTGAGACGAGGAGTGTAAACTGCTGCTGTAGATGAGTAAGTATCAGGTACAGGTACACATAAATACAGTTACGTAAATTATCATACATAGCAGCATATGTGTAGATTACCTAGTAAGTTTACTTAGGCACAGGCAGAGCCTGATTTAAGATTTTGTAGGCCCCTGGACTACAGGTACTGAGGGCCCCACTGATATTTTCAAAAGGAAAACAAATAATCATAAGAGTCAACAGTTCATCATATACGTGATGTAATAGCATACTATAATTGTAAACTTACAGCCCCTGGGCTGTAGCCCCTAAATCCCATGCCTTAATCCAGCCCTGGGCACAGGTACACATAAGTACAATGATCATACATAGTGTAAATTACCTAGGATAACCCAAAAATTGGTAAACAAAGTAACTTATTTCCATTGCAGTCCTTGAGTCTACAACCTGCAGGTATCCTGAAGCAGAAGAGGGATCCTTTATTGGAATTCAACTTCTAAGCCAACCACACAATAGGTTAAAGGAACATATCAAGGAGACAACATCCAGCAGGAGAAACCTTTAACTGCACTACACGTGAAAACAAAGAATTTTTGCGAATACAATTCATTATGCCTGGCGTCGACGATTGGACTCTAGCTCCACTTAGAGCTGTAGATAAGATCTTTGGTGAGCATATTGAGTGTATTAAATACAGTCAAGATAAAACAATGGCATGTAACTTCAGTATAGATATTTTGCAAGCTGGTACATTAAAGTTACAGTTGAATAAAACCCATGTTCAACACATGGTTATTCTAAGTAGAGGCTGTTTTTGCCAGCCATTGACTTTTCATTCTTTCCACTGGGGGGTAGTAGATATGAAGTAATAGTTTGAGTTGATCAGTCCTCAGCCTTGATATACTACAATACAGTGGACCCCCGGTGTTCGTCCATTTTTCGTAACAAAATGCTGTTCAAGTGCCATTACCAACCGAATTTATTCCCTTAAGAAATAATGTAAAGTAGACTAATTCTTTTAGACCCCCAAAACTACACTTATAAACGCATTTAAAAAAATATACTTACATAAAAGTGCGTGTTTTGAGCAGGACGAACACCGGGGGTCCACTGTACAAAGAAAAATCACTGGAAAACATATTGGATTCAAGGTTGAGGGACTGATCATCTCAGATGACTACTTCACATCTTCCCCTCAAGGGAAGTTCCTTGATACTGGTGAAGGGCTCTTGATCTAAAGGAATTGAACCTGTGAATTTAACTTGAATACCTCCCATTCCTCCAGGAGTTATATGACCCCTATGGGTTTAGAGCTTCTTCCATGAATATACAGTTTGCCTACTACATAATAGACCTCCATGTAATGGGCTTTGGAAATTCAGAACAAAATTTAGTGTTGAAAGTCTTTTGGGTACATTCTGTTATTATTACTATCAAATTCTACCAATAT
The DNA here is from genome assembly GCA_009830355.1 of Cherax destructor. Taxonomy (NCBI): domain Eukaryota; kingdom Metazoa; phylum Arthropoda; class Malacostraca; order Decapoda; family Parastacidae; genus Cherax; species Cherax destructor. The sequence continues at coordinate 24,740 of WNWK01010769.1, read as the reverse complement.
TAATACAATCTCTTTATCCACTGTGATTGTCATTACCAGCCATAAGCTCCTCACTATTAGTTTATTATATGGAAGGTATACTTTAACAATTCTTCACATCTTCCACTATCCTCAAGATTATTCTCCATTGGATTGATAAAGCCACTGGTTGGGAAAAATTTTCTGCATAAAATACTCAAGTGCTATTTATCTTTAGTCTTCTATTTGTCAGTTTTGAATACCAATAGTATAATAGTTAAAATGTTAACATTTGTATATTTCTTAAAAGAAAAAGCACATAGCACAACATTTCTGGCAGACATAAGTTGGGTTAAATACCATACTACCAAAAACAGTAAGCTTGCATAATATTATAATAATAATAATAATTGCATAATATTGTATATACCATATTTGATGTATATATATAACAACACAGTATAGTGTTGCTGATTTTAAAAGCAATGTCACCATTTTATTAGTTCATATAATATGTCAGATACAAAATATAAACTGCATTGCAGTAACAAGAAGCTTGCTGTAGTGCCTAATACATACCTCTATTTTCACCAACAGAGGAGTGTGGACCATCAGGAGAGTGGAGGCAGAAGGCAAGAGAATTTTTTAAAAAAGAAATTGGGCAAAAGACAGTTCTTTCTAAGGTATTAATTCACCTTTGTTAGGATAAAAACTTTTATAAGATATGTAGTTAGCATGTTTATTTTTCAGTCATAATTTTTATAATTTAGTTTAAAATAAAAACCTTAAATAATAATTATAATTAACAGGACTAACTTCAAGCAGTATAATGAATATATGCTTGGCTGTGTTGAAAATTCATAATGAACAAATGTAACAATTTAACGGAATGTTAGGATTCAAACCAGTGCTATAAAACTACCAGATCATTGCCTTAGTCACTCTGTTACAGTGGATTTAATGTTGCTTCAAGAAATCTCGCCTAAAACTAGCAGCAGCTAGCTGCTACCAAAGTTAGCCATTTTTAAGACTATACGTACAAATAGCACCTACAGAGTGGTTTATACTTGTATAGTATATCTCATTCAACAGTATGAAAATTATATTTATGGCAATATATATCGTTATAAGCCTTAGGTATATGCTGCTGCATGGCAAAGCACTTAATTGCTAGAAGGTATGCTAAAGTGACTAATGTGGGTACAATATTGGATACTGTTTGTGACAGCATTAGGTATTTGTGTAAAAGTCTCATTATTTTTTTTTTTTTGTAATTTAAGTGTTTAAAACCAATACTTTACCTTACCTAATACTATGATTTATACAGTATATGTAATTATTTTTATGGTAAGATAATTTGATTTCATAATTTTGCTTCATAGCTGCCGTGGGTGAATGAAACTCCTCTTCATGATTTGCGACCTAATCAAGTGGTGCGCTTTAGAGGGATGGTGCAAGACATGTTTGATAATGAGTTTTTCTTAGATTTATATGAAGTACGTGACAGCAACACAGGGACTTTCAGGCTCCAGTCAGGGCGCTACAAGGATATTGCAGAATGTGGGGTAAGATTATTACATAAAACTATAAATGAATTCAGGATTAAAATAATTGCTGAAAAAAACATATGTAGTATATAAATAGTGGATAAACTCTTGATATAAATACGTATTTCTGTTGGCTCATCTACAAAATTCCTGTTTAAAATTCAGCAGATGTAAAGAATTCAAGCAGATGGCTAAAAAATAAAGTCAACTTGTCTAAATTATTTCAAAAAGCATTAGGAACTTGAAAATTCTTGAACTATTTAATAACCAAGTTCAGACATAAATATTTCTCGTAATTTTAGATGTTAATATTTTTAAATGCTATATTTAACTTTATCCTCTGCAGACAGGTGAAAGTATTGTAACGGATTCACCTCGGTGTGAGACAGGTGATCGGCTTACATACTACTGTGTTCCTGTTCCTGGGGAAAATGAGTGGGTAAAAAAGGTATGTATTTTAAAGTCTTAAGTTGGTGTTCAAAAAAGTATTTCCATGAATTTTTAGAAGATTAATCCTTAAACTGGTACAGTGGTACCTCGAGTTACGATATTTTTTCGTTCGAGAATGCTGTGCAAGTGCCATTACCAAACAAATTTATCCCCATAAGGAATAATGTAAAATAGACTAGTCCTTTTACACCCCCAAAAATATACTTACACAAGCATTTAAAAAAATAAACTTACATAAAAGGGCGATTTTGGGGACCATCGTAACTCGAGGTACCACTGTATTTGCATGTATCTGCACAGTGCGAAGATTATTATTGCTACCTTGTGCAGGCTATTATTTCCAGCCAACTTGAACAGGCCGTTATTTCCAGCTAGCATGCTGGCAAAGGTCATTATTCCCAGCTAGCATGCTGGCAAAGGTCATTATTCCCAGCTAGCATGCTGGCAAAGGTCATTATTCCCAGCTAGCATGCTGGCAAAGGCCATTATTCCCAGCTAGCATGCTGGCAAAGGCCATTATTCCCATCTAGCTTGCTAGTGCAGGCCATTATTCCTAGCTAGCTAGCAAGTGCAGGCATTATTCCTAGCTAGCTAGCAAGTGCAGGCATTATTCCTAGCTAGCTAGCAAGTGCAGGCATTATTCCTAGCTAGCTAGCAAGTGCAGGCATTATTCCTAGCTAGCTAGCAAGTGCAGGCATTATTCCTAGCTAGCTAGCAAGTGCAGGCATTATTCCCAGCTAGTATACTTGCTAGTGTAAGTAGTTATTCTAGCTTGTGTGAATGTCAAAGATTTGAAGGTTACATTCTAGCACAAGGTCTTGCATAACTAGATATCTGAATAGACCCAATAAAGCACTTAATCTACTGGGAATCCCTCGAAGTCCTTGGAATACTCTGGAGTGAAGGAGAGATGCTGTACCTGATAATTTATATATGGGAGGTATTTTAAGGCATACTATCAGGTCTACAAACCTGTAAGGGTCACCACTTCTGTGCAGCCATGCCCCAAACCAGGCATCCTGGTTGCAGTGGGTATATATATTTATGCTCTTGCTCCCAAAGAAAAAGAGATTGCCTCAGTTATTTACAAAAAAAATGACAATTTCATAGTTACACAATTTTTTAAGAAATTGTGGATAACCTTCTTAAGGAAGGTGAGTTACTAATGCAACAGTGCATCTGGTTGAATATAAATAGTATACAATACCAACACGATGAAGAATTAGACGTGTGTAACATCTAGGTATCTTTATTTGTAAACATTTCAAGACTATGGTGCTCTTCAACTCCTAGGCTGAGCGACTGATTACCTCAATCAGTCGCTCACATATGTCCTTGTATTGTATTGATAAAGCCACTGGTTGGGGAGACGTTTACAAATAAAGATACCCAGATGTTGCACATGTGTCTAATTCTTCAACAGTTCATCTAAATGAAGATGCATATAATCCTTCATAAGTGTCATTTCATGGTTTTTAATGGATCTTACAATACATAATTGGCTTGCATTTTTTCCATGTTTTTTACTTTAGTCAGGATATCCCAAATCATTTGCCTAATATAGGCACTTAGTATGCAAACTCTTTTGGTGAAATATACATGCAGTTTCATTATAATCTTAAAAGAATGTATATGTATGGTATACAATACTGACAAGGTGAAGAATTAGACACATACATCTGGGTATCTTTATTGTAGACATTTCACCATCCAGTGGCTTTATCAATACAAATTCATTCCCATTATGTCCTTGAATTTGTATTGATAAAGCCACTGGATGGCAATACGTCTACAATAGAGGTACCCAGATGTTGCACATGTCTAATTCTATTATCATAATCTTAAAAATACTATAGATATACCATGTTGTAATGTCAGTCTAGCATGATAGACTATTCACACATAGCACAAAATCCATAGTAGTTCAGTAAACTATTAACTAAGGCTAGAATGTGTTGTTAAAATGTACATAATATAATTTTACATTTTTTCTAGATATATCAAGAGATGAATCCCTGCACGTTGGATGAAAGCCCTTCAAACAGTGCACTATCTCGAAAAAAACGTAGTGTAACTGAGGAAAGGGACCACTGTACAAGTCGGAATCAATGTGCTGACCAAACAGAGGACACACATAGGTTGGTAATCCAGTCAATCTTCAGTGTTGTTGCATCCCTTGTTCCATTTTAACATGGTATATTGGAACTAATTTTAGTATTCAGTTACTTAATGTAAAAAAAAAAGAAAAATATTAACTTGGGAACTTTTGACTGAAATTTAACCCAACTAAGTTTTATTTTTGTCATGTACCATGCACACTTGATCCATCCACATTCTCTTTTCATGTAAATCTCCAGAGTTTTTCAGAAATCAGGTATGAGTAACTTTTTTTTTTCTCCCCCACTTTCTAATTTCTGTAATGCCTCAAGCAAAAGTAACTGACAATTTGGTATCTTAATGCTTATTTTGGATTTCTTGTTTCTTTGCTAGGTGTGTAAGTAAGTGTTTACATCCTATCAGTTGCCTATTTGTAGTTAGGGAAATTAACCTGTGCAAATGGTATCACTTCTTATATAATTTATCAAATATTTTTTCAAATAGTAGATAAACACAACCTGAAACCCCTTCCAATTATATCATAAACTTTTAAGTAGTTACTGTATCATGTGCACTCATCTGTTTTCCAAGATAAGCATATTTACTATTATCATGTTTTCATAATTCCTATTTGCATAAAACTTCTTTCTGTCTCTTAACATGTAGGTTGGTTCCTGTTATTGACAATTTTTCATGACATTTTGATGCTCCACTATTTTGCAGTACAGTGGACTCCTCGCTATTCGAACACTCCAAACTCGCCCTTTTAAATAAGTTTATTATTGTAAGTGCTTTTATAAGTATTTTTGGGGTCTGACATGGACTAATCTAATTTACATCATTCCTTATGGGAATAAATTCGTTTGGTAACAGCACTTGAACATCATTCTGGAATGAAGAATGTTCGAATAGCGAGGGTCCACTGTATATAATTACTGTAAATGTGCTTAAATATTTGAGTTCACAAAGTTGAGCTTTGATAGCCCCTGATCCACCAGGATGTCTGGTCATGGACTGGGCTGCAGGGGGGTGTTGAACCCTTAGAACACCCTCCAGGTAGACTCCTGGTATTTCTCTTATTAACTGAAAAATGAATTTGACTTCACTTCCAGCTCATTCCATCAAATTGACTAATCTTAAACTAAAGAAATCTTTTTCATTTAGTTGTATTGCTTCCAGGTGTCTCCTAGACCTCATCCTATACTAAAAGTATGATGCATGCATTTTCAGACTGTATTTACGTACATACTGTATTGTATAAATAATTTTTTCAGCATGGAAATGGAAGAAGTAGAGCAAGGAGAAAATAAGCGCACCAGAACAGAGGGAAGGAATGAAGTTACTCAAGACTTGCAGAGAGGAAGTAGCAGTGAAGAAACATCTGGTTCTAGGGTAGCAATTGATCTAAACTTCCCTATTCCAGGGATGAAAGGCACACCATGTCTTGTCAAGGTGAGTTTCTGATAATTAGAAGTAACAGAGTTTGCATTTTAAAAGCTACCTTTATAGCGAAAGTATTTGATGAAGAATTATTCAAGAAGTACTACCATATTAATTGAAAATGATCCTGTGAAAAGACAGTATGGCAGAATGAAAACATTAATTGTAATTTTTTTCCCAGACATACGATGACCTTAATTTCTCTCTAAATGACATTGTTGAAGTTGTTGGCATACTGTCAGTTGATCCTGCAATGGCATTAAGGGTCCCTGACCATGATGGCAACATAGAGATGAACACAGCTGCTATGGACATAGAGGAAGAAGTTGCTCATTGTCCACCACCTTCCCTTGTACCCAGGTAAGAACTGCTTTTGGTTAAGAATATTTGTTTCCTGTAGAATAGTTTGTGGAAAACTGAAAAATTTAATGGTAAGATGACTACCTTATCCCCCCTTTAATATTTCCATTTCTTCCTCTTCCCATTTCCCTCATCTCCTCTTTATCAAATGAAATGAAAGTTAATGATGATGGCGTAAAGAAGTTTATATTGACCGAATGTTCGACAGAGATAGGAACAAAAGATAGCTGTGTTTCCCTGTCATATTCCATCATGCAGGATGGGGGGCTCATACAGAGTGATGAAATTTGTCATCCTGAGCTGAAGGTTCATCATCTTAGGGAGCTTTATAGTTTTCCTTCCAACATAGCTGAAGATACTGTCACTTGGGAATTACCATCTCAGGATAGTCTACTCCATACATAGGAGAAAATGGAATGTTTATGAAGTTATCTCCATCCTCCCAGATTGGGGGTAAGAGAAATTATGCAACACTCTTATTCTTGCAGGGTGGGATTAAACTTAGTCAGGGATTAATGTAAAATACTGTGTGAGGGATTTCCAATGTAATTGTTGCAAAAAATAAGTTGAGTAAACTGTATGAGATCCTGATATTGATTATTTTATATATACATATTTTTTTAATATACCAGCTGTCTTCCACCAAGGTAGAGTTCAAAAAAGACAAACACTTTATAAAAATTTTCTTTTTATAGTTAGTAATTTATACAGGAGAAGGAATTACTAGCTCCATAGTTTTTATGTCCATAAAAATCTTCCTAGGTAGTAGGTTGGTAGACAGCAACCACCCAGGGAGTACTGCCGTCCTGCCAAGTCAGTGTAAAACAGGAACCTGTAATTGTTTTACATGATGGTAGGATTGCTGGTATCTTTTTTGTCTCATAAAATTGCAAGATTTCAGGTATGTCTTTCCACTTATACTTACACTTAGTTCACACTGCACATGCATATACAAGCATAGATATACACACACCTCTGTTTTTGTTCTATTTTCTTAATAGTTCTTGTTCTTGTTTATTTCTTCTTATGTCCATGGGGAAGTGGAACAGAATTCTTCCCCTGTAAGCCATTTGTATCGTAAGAGGCGACTAAAATGCCGGAAGCAAGGGGCTAGTAACCTCTTCTCCTGTATACGTACATTACTAAATTTATAAAGAATTTTTTTTTTTCTTTTAAGTCGCCCTGCATCAGTGGGATATGGCTGGTTTGTTGAAAAAAAAAAGTATGTTGATGAATGTGCAATTCTTCATATTTATTCAAAGAATATGTAATACATTTTTTCTTTCAAAATATATCTTCTCTTCATAAAATAAATACAGTCTGCCAAAGGAATTTGTACTGATTATGTTAACGGTTTTCAATTTTCAGATTGCACGTTCTTTCTGCCCAGAAGATGTCCCATACTAATCCGCTTCTCTCAGCTGTTCTGGAGTGCTCCAGTGACTTTGCGGCACAAAAGGGAAGCATGCGGGAAACTCGGGAACTACTTCGTGAAGTGCTACAAGAGGCTCTTCTGGGAGATGCACTTGCTGCAGAGTTTATGATCTGTCACTTTGTCTCCTCTGTTTACTTAAGACAGGTAAATTACTCATGTTATTTACTGAATGTATGGAGAGTATTAATAATTGCTTATATTACTCTGTATGAAAAGCTGCTAACATAAATACTGTACTGTATATTTTCTAGTGTACAGTATTTATGTTAGTCACTTTTTCTTTTACCACTTATATTCTTGTTGAGGGAATGAGGCCGTTTTTATTTTTATACTGCCAATAATGGATCCTATAATAGGACTGAAGTCAACAGACTCTGACTGTGTAGTCCTTCACAAGACGAGTATAACCCCTAAAATTATAGGTAAAATGTTAAATAATAATAAAATCAATATATGTACAGTATTCCTTGTATCTCAGAACATTTTATTTTTATTATTTTATTATTAACACAGGCCGTTTCCCACCAAGGCAGGGTGGCCTGACAAAGAAAAACTTTCATCATCATTCACTTCTTCACTGTCTTGCCAGAGGCGTGCTTACACTACAGCTACAAAACTGCAACATTAACACCCCTCCTTCAGAGTGCCGGCACTGTACGTACTTCCCATCTCCAGGAATCAAGTCCGGCCTGCCGGTTTCTCTGAAACCCTTCATAAATGTTACCTTGCCTACACTCCAACAGCACGTCAAGTCCTAAAAACCATTTGTCTCCATTCGCTCCTATCTAACACGCTCATGCACGCTTGCTGGAAGTCCAACACAAAACCTCCTTTACCCCCTCCCTCCAACCTTTTCTAGGCCAACCCCTACCCCGCCTTCCCTCCACTACAGATTTATAAACACTCGAAGTCATTCTATTTTGTTCCATCCTCTCTATATGTCCAAACCATCTCAATAACCCCTCCTCAGCTCTCTGGATAATAGTTTTGGTAATCCCACACATCCTCCTAATCTCCAAACTACGGATTCTCTGCATTATATTCACACCACACATTGCCCTCAGACATGACATCTCCACTGCCTCCAGCCTTCTCCTTGTTGCAACATTCACAGCCCATGTATCACACCCATACTATACTCTCATACATTCCCTTCTTTGCTTTCATGGATAAAATTCTCTGTCTCCACAAGCTCCTCAGTGCATCACTCACCTTTTTCCTCTCGTTAATTCTATGATTCACCTCATCCTTCATATACCCATCTGCTGACACGTCCACTCCCAAATATCTGAACACATTCACCTCCTCCATACTCTCCCTCCAATCTGATATCCAATTTTCCGTTATCTAATTTTTTTGTTATTCTCATCACCTTACTCTTTCCTATATTCACTTCAGAACATGTCAGTTTTTAATATTTCATTTGGGCGACAGACAAAACAGATTGCAGGCAATTGATTTGATTCAAAAGCTCCTTCAACTTTTTCTCTTAAAGTCTGAGACAGTTGAGTTGTGTGGCAAAGTTGCTGCATGAGACCATCTTTAAAGGGAGGATTTTCACCAGGAAATAAAGTGCTAAATACACAAGTAACCCACAAATTGGAAATGGAAATTAGAGAAATATTACAGTCTGTAGGACCATCATCAAGTTTTCATTGAGAAAATACTGTAGAGATATTGAAGCAAAGAAGACAAATGTGGTATAACGTGACCCTTTAACCCTTTGGGGGTCGGTGCCGTACTAGTACGTTTTACGAGCAGGGGTTGGTGCCGTACTAGTACGCCCAAATTCTAGCGGCCTCAATTTAAGCAGAAAACGTCTGGTAGGCATACATATGAAAGAATGGGTCTGTGTGGTCAGTGTGCGCAGTATAAAAATCCTGCAGTACACACTGCATAATGAGAAAAAAAACTCTGACCGTTTTTTCGATTAAAACAGCGACTTTGCAGTCGATTTTCGTATGTTTTTTATTGATGTATTCTCGTTTTCTTGGTCTCATTTGATAGAATGGAAGATATATTACAGAAATAGAGATGATTTTGATTGGTATGACAATGACAAGTACCTTGAAATTGAGCTCAAAGTAGCGAAAATGTTCGATTTTGACGATGTTCAGAGTAAACAAATCACACCATGCCTCCAATACACATCAACTGGCGAGTCTTATATTCATGCACAAGTGCTCTGATATTATTTATACCATTTTACAATGATGCAGTTGTATACATAACAGAAAATCTTCTATTTTTGTGAGAATAAAAATTCAAAATGAAAAGCAAAAGTAATGGAACAGGGGCCTGGAGACGTGACTAATGAACAGATAACATGTTATTTTAGTGCCAGGAATGTCTGCCTTGTTTACTCTGGACCCTATTTTGAAATTGGCATCGTTTGAAATTTGTGTGAAATTGGAAAATTGCCATTTTCTGACCACTATTTTGGGTAGATGAAATTGGTAAATAGGCGTTTTCTTGTACTCAATCGATAGAAGAAATGGAGTTCTAGTGAAATAGCTATAATTTTAGGAGACTGAAACATTGGAATTGGTTGAAAATAGGGCTCAAAGTGGGCAAAATCGCCGATGCGTAAGTGTCATGGCTACCGCTAAATTCGCGAAAGCATAATTCCGTTAGTTTTCGATCAAATTTCATAATTTTGGTGGCGTTATGATCGGAAAAGATTCTCTATCATTTCATAAGAAAAAATTAATTTTTTTTTTTCCAAAAAAATTTCGACCCCAGGAACACTTTCCTGAGAAGGCCTGTCGACCCCCAAAGGGTTAAGTGATGTTTTACTCACTGGGATTTATCATCAGTATACTGCATCTGTCTTATTTTTTTTATTGTCTGTATGTTATACCACTTCTTTCTATAAGTATTGAGGCATTGATTACTACTAAAATTATTTAATATTTTTTTGGTGGTTTGCAGGATGTAATTGCCCTTGGAAAATACAGCATGAACCTTTCGGGAGTGACAAAAGGTTTACAAGAGCAACAGTATACCACTTGCCTCTATAATCTCATCAGCAGTCTTGTCACTCAGTCACACCTGTTCTCCATGACACTGAGCAACATGAATAATACTGTTTTCACCCCAAAGAAGGTATGATATTTCACATTTTATACTGTTGCTGGAAGATTGGAAATGTTCTCATCCTTTTAAATGCTTGATGCTATTCTTGATCCTTATTATATAAATTTCTTTATTATATATTGTATATCTTCAGTGTAATTTTCCATTCAAGTTCATATTAATATGTCTATGCTTCCAAGTGAAGGGCTCTTGATCCAAGGAATTAGATTTGTCCTCCCTTTCTTTGGAGTGAACCTGATTGCTTCCCATTCCCTAGGTACTGTATGACTCCTATTTGTTCAGCACATCCTCATGAATGTACCAAAAAGAATAATATAAGTGGGAGTAAATATTTTAAAGTATGAATTACCTATCTTAGCTAGCAATATGCAGCCTTTAAGTTATTTTTTTCAATCACATGACAGTCTCCCACCGCGGTTACTTTAAATTATCATAGATAAATTTTGTTGCTCTGTGGTAAAATTTAACTAGCAGAAAGATATTTAAAGCATAAATTCTGTTTTAATATTCTTTCTGTTTTATCTTGTCCAGTTGTTGGAACGTAGGTCACTAGGTAATCTGGTACATAGTTTATAGTATTTGTAATTCAATCTACTATGCCATATAATACTATTTTTCTCCAGGATTACAAAAGCAACCGGTTGATGAGTGGGTTACTTCAGCTAAGTCAACACACACACCTGGTAGTTGATGAGACGGTACTTACAGCTGGCCAGTTAGATGCTAAAGGAGTTCAGAACCTCACTGCTCTGGGCAATGTTATTAATTGGCAAAAGGCAGATTATGATTTTCAGTATCATCAAATTGAACAGCATACCAACATTCCGGTCCTCATCCTTTCCGAGGGAAGAGCTATGATCACTAGGTGAGCGTAATTAATACTTGATTACATCAATAAAGGAACTTCTCAATGTTACTTATTTCTCACCCAATTAAGACAATAAAAGATGTTAGCATGGTAATCCTTTAAAAATCTAAATATCTTGGGTCCTATGTAGATGATTTTGCTTCATTGTAAGTAAGAGGATTAGTGAAATTAGTTTTGAAAATAATTGTCTGTCTTAGTAATAGATTAATTAGCAATGAAAAGAAAAAGGTATGACAAACTGAGTGGAACAGTCTGCCTAGTAGGGTTATTGAAGCTAGGACCTTGGGTAGTTTCAAATTTAGGTTGGATAAATTCATGAGTGAGAGGGGTTGGATTTGAGTGGGACTCGTGCATGAGTGGGTAGAATTGTCAAAGATTATTTCTTGGGTAGCATTGAAAATTGGGTTGAGCAAATATTCTGTTAGTGGGACGGATTGTGAAGGACCTGCCTAGTATGGGCCAACAGGCCTGCTGCAGTGTTCCTCCTTTCTTATGTTCTTATGTTCTTATTAGTGAGTAACTTTAAGATAGAAAATACAAAGAATTTAGGGGCAAAAGTCATTCTGTGTAATGATTGTTATAGAATGTAGGGTCTAGCTAGATAAATTCTTTCTTAGGGAACAAAGACATCAAAGAGATGGCAGAGGAAAATGTGGATATGTAGGCAAGATGTTGAAAGATTAAAAAAAAAATCCAGTCATCTATGATCAATATTGATTATATACATATATGAAATTAGGAGTTACTGTAATAAAGGCAAATAATTTTTTTTTTTTTTTTTTCTCTCAACAAGTCGGCCGTCTCCCACCGAGGCAGGGTGACCCAAAAAGAAAGAAAATCCCCAAAAAGAAAATACTTTCATCATCATTCAACACTTTCACCACACTCATACATAATCACTGTCTTTGCAGAGGAGCTCAGATACGACAGCTGAGAAAAGTCCCTCCCAGCTGTCACTATCTCAGACCCCTCCTTTAAAGTGCAGGCATTGTACTTCCCATTTCCAGGACTCAAGTCCAATTAAATCAATTAACTGGTTTCCCTGAATCCCTTCACAAAATGTTACCCTGCTCACACTCCAACAGATCGTCATGTCCCAAAAACCATTCGTCTCCATTCACTCCTATCTAACACGCTCACACATGCTTGCTGGAAGTCCAAGCCCCTCGCCCACAAAACCTCCTTTACCCCTTCCCTCCAACCTTTTCTAGGACGACCCCTACCCCGCCTTCCTTCCCTACAGATTTATACGCTCTCCAAGTCATTCTACTTTGATCCATTCTCTCTAAATGACCAAACCACCTCAACAACCCCTCTTCAGCCCTCTGACAAATACTTTTAGTAACTCCACACCTTCTCCTAATTTCCACATTCGAATTTTCTGCATAATATTTACACCACACATTGCCCTTAGACAGGACATCTCCACTGCCTCCAGCCTCCTCCTCGCTGCAGCATTTGCAACCCATGCTTCACACCCATATAAGAGTGTTGGTACCACTATACTTTCGTACATTCCCTTCTTTGCCTCCATGGATAACGTTCTTTGTCTCCACAGATACCTCAATGCACCACTCACCTTTTTCCTTCATCAATTCTATGGTTAACCTCATCCTTCATAAACCCATCCGCTGACACGTCAACTCCCAAATATCTGAAAACATTTACTTCTTCCATAATCCCTCTCTCCAATGTGATATCCAATTTTTCTTTATTTAAATCGTTTGATACCCTCATCACCTTACTCTTATCTATGTTCACTTTTAACTTTCTACCTTTACACACACTCCCAAACTCGTCCACTAACCTTTGCAACTTTTCTTTAGAATCTCCCATAAGCACAGTATCATCAGCAAAAAGTAACTGTGTCAACTCCCATTTTGCATTTAATTCCCCATAATTTAATCCCACCCTCTCCCCAACACCCTAGCATTTACTTCTTTTACAACCCCATCTATAAATATATTAAACAACCATGGTGACATTACACATCCCTGTCTAAGACCTACTTTTACCGGGAAGTAATCTCCTCTCTCCTACACACCCTAACCTGAGCCTCACTATCCTCATAATAACTCTTTACAGCCTTCAGTAACTTACTACCTATTCCATACACTTGCAACATTTGCCACATTGCTCCCCTATCCACTCTATCATATGCCTTTTCTAAATCCATAAATGCAATAAAAACTTCTCTACCTTTATCTAAATACTGTTCACATATATGCTTCACTGTAAACACTTGATCTACACATCCCCTACCCACTCTAAAGCCTCCTTGCTCATCTGCAATCCTACTCTCTGTCTTACCTCTAATTCTTTCAATAATAACCCTGCCATACACTTTACCTTGTATACTCAGTAAACTTATTCCCTATAATTTTACACTCTCTTTTATCCCCCTTCCCTTTATATAAAGGAACTATACATGCTCTCTGCCAATCCCTAGGTACCTTCCCTCTTTCATACATTTATTAAACAAAAATACCAACCACTCCAGCACTATATCCCCCTGCTTTTAACATTTCTGTCATGATTCCGTCAATTCCAGCTGCTTTACCCCTTTCATTCTACGTAATGCCTCACGCACCTCCCCCACACTCACATCCTGCTCTTCTTCACTCCTAAACGATGTTGTACCTCCCTGGCCAGTACATGAAATTACCGCCTCCCTTTTTTCATCGACATTTAAAAGTTCCTCAAAATATTCCCGCCATCTACCCAATACCTCCAGCTCCCCATCTACTAACTCCCCTACTCTGTTTTTAACTGACAAATCCATTCGTTTCCTAGGCAAATAAAATATCTTGTAATATATGAAGGCATAAATCATTTTTAACATTCAGGATGAGAGTGCTTTGGTGATTTTCAACTTCAGTATAAAGAAAGGAGGATACTTGTGTGGGTAAGGGGCATTGGAAGTGAGGTAATATTAATGTTGTAAATTTATAATGCAATGTAATGAAACCTAAATAGACTTAAGTAAATTAAAATATCTTGTATAGAATGAAACCAAAGATTTAGTGAAATGTCAGAGCATAGCCTTAACCAGTGAACTTTAATATATAGTAGTATATTGATGTGGTTTAATGGGTCCACATTGGGAACGCAACTAGAGAATAAGTGATGGTGTGTCTTTGGGTCACCCTACCTTAGTTTTGAACTAATTGTAGTGGGTTAATAAAAAAATATATTTCTTACCTGCTAGGAACTGCCTTGATAAAAAAATCTGATTTTGTCTTTTATTAACTTGCCTGTGTTATTTCCATACAAGTCTTAGAGGACCTTTCCTTAATGCTTTCACTTTCCTCTTCCCAGGTTTATTATATTAAACTTTGAGTAATTGTTACTTTTTTTTTATTTATTGTATATGCTAAAGTCCTGTGGCTGACTTACAAACAAGTTTTTTAAATATTTCAGTGATGTTGAAGTGAGACTGGAACCGAAGCACACTAATGTGTCTACAGCATTCAGTCAGATTCACTCAAAGTTAACTCCAGATCTTCTTCAAAGATTGCGTTCATACCTCACCACTGCTAGATTGATGAACTACACATTGTCAGATGAAATGCAGAAGGTAAAAAAGTTTACATAAATAGCCCATGAAAATATTCTTTCTTTTTTTTTCTTTTTCAAAATATTGAAACTGAAACTTACTAGTCAGGTTTTCTCTTTTCTGAAGTAATGGGATGTACATAACAGGTGCATCTGAGCATTTCATGAAATGTTTCTCTATTCAGAATTATGTTTTAGGTGGCTGAGTTTCGGCCACCTCCCAACTTGAACACTTATGTAAGTGTATTATTGTAAGTGCCTTTGTAAGTGTATTTTTGGGGGCCTGAAATGGACTAATTTAATTTACAACATTCCTTATGGGAACAAATTCGTTCGGTAACGGCACTTGAACAGCCTCCTGGATCAAATTATGGCCAAAACTTGGGGTACCACTGTATTCTTTTGTACTTGTGCCATCCTCTGATGTTGACCAATGGTGTTTATGGAAAAAGGTCTGAGGAACCTTAGTGTCAAGTACCCAGCAGCCTTTAAGTATAATATTGTAAGTGCTTGTGGAAGTGTATTTTTGGGGGTCTGAAATAGACTAACCTACGTGACATTATTTCTTAAGGAAGTAAATTCGTTCGGTAATGGCACTAGAGCAGGCTCTGGAATGAATTTTGCTCGTTAGGCGGGGGACCACTGTATATATAATATGGTAGAATTCTTCCTCCATAAGCCATGCGTGTTGTAAGAGGCGACTAAAATGCTGGGAGCAAGGGGCTAGTAACCCCTTAGTTAATCATGAACTTTGTTCTTAATTTTTTTTTTTTCAACAAGTCGGCCGTCTCCCACCGAGGCAGGGTGACCCAAAAAGAAAGAAAATCCCCAAAAAGAAAATACATTCATCATCATTCAACACTTTCACTACACTTATACATAATCACTGTCTTTGCAGAGGCGCTCAGATACGACAGCTGAGAATTGTCCCTCCCAGCTGTCACTATCCCAGACCCCTCCTTTAAAGTGCAGGCATTGTACTTCCCATTTCCAGGACTCAAGTCCAACTAAATCAATTAACTGGTTTCCCTGAATCCCTTCACAAAATGTTACCCTGCTCACACTCCAACAGCTCGTCAGATCCCAAAAACCATTCGTCTCCATTCACTCCTATCTAACACGCTCACACATGCTTGCTGGAAGTCCAAGCCCCTCGCCCACAAAACCTCCTTTACCCCCTCCCTCCAACCTTTTCGAGGACAACCCCTACCCCGCCTTCCTTTCCCTACAGATTTATACGCTCTCTAAGTCATTCTACTTTGATCCATTGTCTCTAAATGACCAAACCACCTCAACAACCCCTCTTCAGCCCTCTGACAAATACTTTTAGTAACTCCACACCTCCTAATTTCCACATTCCGAATTTTCTGCATAATATTTACACCACACATTGCCATTAGACAGGACAATATATGTCCTTAATATGTCAATAATTTTCAGATGGTGCAGGATGACTTCGTTGATAGCCGTAAGAATGAGAATGGAATTACAGCAAGTGACCTTCATAGTCTGTTAGTTCTTGCCAGGTACAGTAATTTTTCTTAACCTTTAAAAATAAGTGTGTTCAAAATTGGCAGTTGCAAGTAGTGGTAGAAAGCAATTTTGTGCTCAGGATTTTGATGTCCTGTACCATGGGTTGTATTACCTACAGTACTTGAATTCAGGGAATGTGTGGAGTTCTAGCTTTCGGACCATTTCTTCAACCTTAGATTAACTGTCATAAATTTGAGCTTTCTTCTTTCAACAAATCGGCTGTTTCCCACCAAGGCGGGGTGGCCCAAAGAGAAAAACAAAAGTTTCTCTTTTTAACTTTAGTAATGTATACAGGAGAAGGGGTTATAAATTAGAGCTATATCATTAAATTTGAACATCTATATGAAATCTTCCTAATTTATCTCATCATTGTCTTTGTTTTATTTCTTATTATTTTAAGCTAGTGTTTTCTGGTGTGTGTATTACTTGGTTATTTGTGCAGTTTGTATTTTTGTTTTCTGTTGTAGATCCTTCTTGAGCATGTTCTTGTCCATCAGAATTAGTAAAGAGCATGTTCTTGTCCATCAGAATTAGTAAAGAGCATGTTCTTGTCCATTAGAATTAGTAAAGAGCATGTTCTTGTCCATCAGAATTAGTAAAGAGCATGTTCTTGTCCATCAGAATTAGTAAAGATTATGTTCTTGTCCATCAGAATTAGCAAAGAGCATGTTCTTGTGCATCAGAATTAGTAAAGAGCATGTTCTTGTCCATCCCAGAGTATTATGATGTCTCCCAGGCCTTAGAAATGTTTTTTCACTATAAGTTTCAGAAACTATTGATAGCAAAGATTTCAAGAACATAAACCTTGTGAATTAGGAATGTCTACTCTATCTTATTTTTATTTTTCAGACTTGTTGCTGTTAGCTGTGGAGAAACGTCGCTTACTCCTGATATTTGGAGAAGTGTTAAAATTCTTGGAAGTGAACAAAAGTTGCGGCTGAATGTCAGTTCTCATTGACATCTTTATTTTCAAATGAATGTATTCATCTTTTAAATACATATGTATATGCTCAAAAGAATAAATAAAATAATGTGTATTAGGCGAGGAAAATACTTAAACTGCTTCGGGGATTAACCTTGAGCTTTGCATCTGAAGGTGGTATTCATATAAAACTGTATTTTTGGAATTATTCAGTCAAATTATAAAATGAGAGGGGACAGGATTATAGATAAGAGTTACATACAGAGTGAGAAGTAATGTAAGATACATTATTAATGAATGCATTGTAGTATATTGTTGTAATCATGCAATTAGATTGTTTAAAAACTTAAACATATTGAAATGTTAGATATATACAGTTTCATGAAATTTAAAAAAATTCTTTAACTAAATTCCTTAAACTTATAATTTTATACTGAAAGACGAATTAAACTGGTATTGTCCCCATGCTTGTCCATTGAAGAGGAGGTTGTAATGCCCTTCTAACATTTCCCTTTTGAGTTTTCCAAGCTTATACAATATTGTACATTTTATAAATAAAAATATTGGTATAAATTTTACTTGTTTCTGTTGTTTTTTCCATGAATGGGACGAGGCTTGTACATTGCAATCCCCTTTTGGGAGATTCTTTGATGCTGGTGAGGGGCAGTTAATATAAGAAATTGGACTTGCCCTCCCTTTCCTTTGATCAAACGCAATTGCCTCACATTTCCCAAGGCACTGTACAGTGGTCCCTCGGTTTTCGTGCATCTCCAAACTCGAACATTTATGTAAGTGTATTTTCGTAAGTGCTGTTGCAAGTGTATTTTTGGGGGTCTGAAATAGACTAACCTACGTGACATTATTTCTTAAGGAAGTAAATTTGTTCGGTAATGGCACTTGAGCAGCATTCTGGAACGAATTTTCGGCGAAAACCGAGGGACCACTGTATAGTTTTTATTTTTCTTTAAGGGAGGAGGGCATTTCTTGATGCTGGTGATATCTATTTATTCCAAGAATTGAAGCTGCCCTCCACTTAGATTAAACTGATAACTTTCTATTTCAGTTAATTATACACCCTATACCCACCTTGTGCCTCAAATGTGAATTCTCTGATTTCTTAAATGAAATTGGCTTGTTACATACTTAACTCTTTGAGGAGGAGGTAGGGCCTTGATGCTGGTCAAGGGCTGTTGATACAAGGAATTAGAGCTAAACTCCTTTTCTTTGAATCAAACCTGATTACTACCCATTTCCCAGATGCTATATGGCCCTTGCAGATTTAGCATATCCCCATGAGCATATTGTACTAAAAGAGAGTAATTATCCTTCAAAGAAAGTACCTTGATGCTGGTGCATGACTCTTAATCCAAGGAATTAGTTATCCATAACTTGAAACAATCCAGACTGCTTCAGATACTCCAGGTGCTCCTGTGTGAATATCCACATGCTTGCCCCTAATATTTGGTGCTATGTGTGGGTTGTGTTTAATGCTTCCTGTCCATGAATATAATTGTTGTACATTATTATTATAATCAAAAGAAGCGCTAAACCACAAGGGTTAATTGTTGTACAACATATTAGGATTTAATGAATTCCTGTGAAGATAATAACCCAGCCTATGGGCAGTAATAAAAAAAAAAAATTCGGAAGATGGTGAATGTGATAAGAGATTAAAGGAGTGGATTTGTGCAAAATGAGCACCTTAGTTTGTGCAATAGATTAGTTTCAATTTAAAAGTCAGTGAATGTGTATTAAATGTGACTTAGGAGAGCAGTTGGTGAGCTTGCCAGGATGTTGAAGGTGTTGGAAATAGAATTTGTCATTTTTACTAAATTGCAGATATTAGTTTCCATGCGATAACTTGATGACCAAAAGATCATAATCAACGCTGATACTTCAACAGCATAAGGAGCTTAAGGCACACCGTACAATTCCTTTTGTGTGCTTTGAGGTACTGGGGATCTTATCCCACACCCATTACTATACCTTTTGCATGCTTTGGGGTATAGGGGGCTAAGAGTTATGGGATATAGGGAATATCTTTTGTTGTGCAGCAAGCAAAAAAAAAAAGTCTTGGTAACTTTTAAGATTTTATACAAAAAATATACTAATGAATATGTAGGATTTTTGTTTCCACATGCCCTAATTATTTGCTTGAAGATATTTAGTTTATTTTCTTTAATATTAGTCTCCTTCCTTGTCTCTTATTCATCCTCACCCCTCTCTTCCTCATCACCTCCCTCTTCCTCCTTGCCTTCCTCTTCCTCCTTGCCTGCCTGCCTGCCTCTCACCCCTCTCCTCCCTTCCTCTTCCTTATCCTTGTTTCCCTTCCTCTTCCTCCTCACTTTCCTCTTTGCCTCCCTCTTCTTTTATCTCTGTTCATTGCTTCCTTTCCTCTTTCTCATCCGTCCATTTGTGATGTGGTTGTTACACAAAGATAAATCCTATGCTTTACAGATTTTTCACACACCCGATAAATCTTTCTCCAGTATTTATAATTGGAAATAACTTACAATGTGTCCTGCAGGTACCACAATCAGGGTGCTACCCCTTACTCACATGTTTAAGAGTGCAAGTCATGGCCTACCTCACTCCATAAGTGTGACCTTGGTTCTTGCACTCAGGATGGAGCTGCCACGACAAAGACGGAGCATAAATGAACAACAAAAAGTTGCAAGACACTTTTTTTTTTTCTTTTCTTTTCTTTCAGAAAAATGAATCTAGACATTTTAATTTTATCTAATTCATAGTGGACTTATGGATTATATTTCTTTTAAGAGAGTGTATTGATACTTTATGGCTCTTGATTTAAGGCATTATAACTGAGCTATTCCGTGGATCAAAACTGATTACCTCCAGTTCCCAGTGCTGGATGATTTACTCCTCAAGTGAGGTCTCTTGATGCCAGTGATGGGCTACCCTTGGATTGAACCTGTCTCTCATTCCCCTAGGCACTGTTTAACTCATATGGGTTTAGTGCCCCCCTCCCCCACAAATGTAATAATTTATAAATTTAGTGATTCCATGCGGCTATACTTTAATGTAATCCATTCTTGAAATCTTACACCTGTTATGGACTGTTCTCTCTTCCAGTGAAATCACTCCCTATGAAAGCAAAAGACTGCAAGAGGTGCAACATCCCCCCCAATGAAAGCAGAGGTACCACGAGTACACCAAAAGACAACAGTAAGTGTTAGGGGACCAAGACTGTTCAACTGCTTCCCAGCATACATAAAGGGATTACCAATAGACCCCTGGTTGTCTGCAAGAGGGAACTGGACAGGCACCTAAAATCAGTATCTAACCAGCCGGGTCTGTACTTCTTGGTTCCTTTCCAGTGGTATGCAGGAGAGGTTGTGTTGTATCATTGTTTTTCGTGGATTGATGTGTAGCACGTTTCGGAGTGAAAACGTTTACAAAAGGCAGAACGGACACACTCCTTTAGTTAGAAGGTCGCGATATTTGTTTGGGTGGTCAAAGTTGCATGTCCCATTCGTTTTCCCAGATATTCCATGCTTACAGATACCCCAAGCATAGAATTTGTGCACTTCTGCTTTCAGTTGGCTAGATTCTCAATTGGTGCAGTTTCTAGAACTAGCATTATCTTCAGCAACCCTATCAGCATCACCACCACCAGGTATTTCTAGAACTGGACCAACACTGTCCCCAGAAGCAGACTCCTGCAGTCCTGCGCTACTAAATCTGTAATGATGTCTGTGGTCGAGTTTGCAGCCGAGCCTGCTATGGAGTCTGTATTAGGGTTTGTAGCTGAATCAACACTAGGGCTGGAGGATGATGTTCTGGGTACTACATGTACTTATTTCCGTGTCATCTGCTGTAATAGATGTATTTTGAATGTTGTTATATTTTAAGGCTCAGTGAGCCATGGAGTGTGGTGGAGGCAGGTGGAGCTGTTGTACACCCTCTCTCTGCACCTGCCATGGAGACACTTGTTACATAGTGACCACAGCTGGTGAGAGTGAGAGCAATATGGAGGCTTGGTAAGGATGTTATGGTGGTGTGGCGTCACATTAGCCAGTGTGGCTCACCACACTACAAGGAACATTTAATGTGCTGTTCGGTGAGTTACGTCAACAAGGCTCCATACTTACGTATAACCTCTGAGGGTTTAGAGTTCTCCCTGAATAAGGGACTCCCTGGTAGGCCTATATGGTGCAAGGACAAGCGCCTTATGAAGGACTGGTATAATTTAGTGTACTTGCCAAACAAGTAAAGGTTTTGAAGAATAGAATAAACAGATCAAATAGTTTTAACGCTAGGGCTGTCACTGCAAGCTGTATGCAACGGTGTTGTTGATCATATATCACAAGATGCACCTGGGCAAATCTTGGGATTTAATGATCCGTCAAACTGCTTCCTTATCATGACGCAGACGCTGACGGACTGCTAACACAGTGATTGATGAAGCCTTCATGAAAGTATTACAACGCTCATTGGACCCACACGGGTTTACAATTTTGTGAATTTAATTATTGGCTGAAAACAGCAAAAGCTGACAGTAAAAATTATTAAAATATTATACCCTCAAACCTCCCCCCCCCCCAAAAAAAAAAAAATCTCCTTTAGGCCTAAGTGGAAAAATTTCGTTAATTGATACAATTTTCAATTTTTGCGTGTTAAGAGTTATATTGAGGTCAACATTTTTACTGTTCACATTAACAGTGAATTACACAATGAATATTGACCGTGGAAAACCTAGGAAAATATATCCACTAACCACAACTTTAGTCTTACCTGTAAGTTACCAAACATATGTTATGCTCTAGTGACTAATATACTATAATGATCAATTCATATGCAGGATTCAGAGTCTCCTTCGGCTTGAGATTAGTGTTTAATAATAATAATAATAATCTTTATTTCTACAAGTACATGTACAAGGTATGCAGGCCATGGCTGACATCAATGACATACTATATAGAAAGCCCCTTGTTATGCAGAACATTTCGGGCAAATTAGGTCAATTTTTAGACGTGATATACCGTCTCTTAAACTTAGATAGGGACTAAGAGAGACTACTTTGGGAGGAAACTGTTAAGGCCACAAGGCATGATAACGTAGTAATTCTAGGGGGACTTTTAACTTTAGTCAGATTGATTGGAATTCCTGCTGTATAACCCCCGTGGTTTAGCGCTTCTTTTTTATTATAATAATAATAATAATAATAATAATAATAATAATAATAATAATTGGAATTCCTTGACTGGGAATTTAGAATCTAGCGACTTCTTAGAGGTAATTCAGAATTGTTTTTTGAAGTAGTTTGTGACAGAACCTACAAGGGGAAATAATGTGCTTGACTTGGCTCTGGCAAAGAAAGAAACCCTTGCTAATAATTTAGAAATTACAGAGGAACTTGGCGCAAGCGACCACAAATCGATTACCTTTAACATTGAATGGAAGTATGATAGTAGGGATAACTCAGTAACGGTCCCAGATTTTTGCTTAGCAAATTACAATGGGCTTAGAGAACACTTAGCATATGTGGACGGGTAACGACGAGAGCTATCAATATGACAGCTTAAATTATTGCATACACAAATTTTCGTTTGCCTTATTATATATAAACAGGAAATGCTCATGCATGCTACTGACTTTGTGCTTAGCAATATTTTACCACATATAAACTGCACATTGTATACTATGCAAAGAAATAAATTTTGGAATTTTTAATTTGAATTTAATTGAATTTTGAATCGTCCCACATGCGAGCAGATTTGACAATGTTTTGCCTTGTTCAGACGCTGTTGCTAGATGTCTTAGTCTTTTTTTTTAAATTGTTAAAAAATATACCATTGTGCAGGTTTACGTTCCTTCAAATGGAGTGCCTTAATGCCTTTAAAAAATTCTTGATTCACGGAATTGGATCACTTTCCTCTGATCAATCCATAGTAGCTTCCAATCCCCTTGCATGGGGTTTAGCGCTTCCCCATCAATGTTAGAGGGTTGCTAATGGAATCTCAAATAAAAGAACTTATATTTTCTAATTAGGGAAACTTTTAGAAACTGACGCTGAGCAGAGTAGAAAAAATATATGCTGCAAAATGAGGATATATTATAAATATACATCTCTTAATGTATATACACTTGACATACACACAGTTCGGTGTATATGATTCACGTTTCAAGTGTAAGCAATATGTTTTGAGCACAAAGCTACGAGTCACCAAATTATACGAGTATTCAGGTAAAAAAATAAGAAATGAATGAGTGTGAGTTGTGTAGAGGGTGAGGCAGGTGTGAGTTACGTGTGTTGGGTCAGTGTAAACCACATCTAAACTCATACCTTTCACTCTTACTGGTGCCAACCCTCCTGTCTCCTCCATCCCCCTTCCTCGCTCCTTCATGTGAAAGTAATGTATATATATATATATATATATATATATATATATATATATATATATATATATATATATATATATATATATATATAATGTGTGTGCGCCTGAATTTTTATAATTTGTGGAGCGCTTGGGCCAAGTCATTCAGTAATAATAATATTGTGTCCACGGACACATTCTCACACTCATGCACTCTCAATAAAACTAAGGGAGGTCGAGACGTGACGAAATCTTTATAAACCTAGGAATAACTTTGTCGCCGATCAGAAATCAGTGTAAAATATATTACCTGTTTCACGGAGGTATCGCGCCAGCATCCAAAATAAATTGGTTTAACTTTCATGACTTTGTGCTTCACGCAGATTAACTGGACACTCGCATTAGTCTGTCACGGAGGACTTGTTCCATGGAACTTCTGAAACCAATGGAGGTGGGAGCATAACTCCATGCACCAGGTGACCAGGAGTAGGGAAAATCTCTCAAGTCATAAGGTAATGCATACACACACACACACACAAACACACACATGACGGAAGGAATAGACTCCGAAGTGTCCCTGTTTGCAGATGATGTAAAGTTGATGAGAAGAATTCAATCGGACGAGGACCAGGCAGAACTACAAAGGAATCTGGACAGGCTGCAAGCCTGGTCCAGCAATTGGCTCCTGGAGTTCAACCCCACCAAGTGCAAAGTCATGAAGATTGGGGAAGGGCAAAGAAGACCGCAGACGGAGTACAGTCCAGGGGGCCAGAGACTACACATCTTAATCAAGGAAAAAGATCTTGGGGTGAGTATAACACCAGGCACATCTCCTGACGAGTGGAGTTCCACAAGGGTCAGTCCTAGGACCTGTACTGTTTTTGGTATATGTGAATGACATAACGGAAGGGATAGACTCAGAAGTGACCTGGACAGGCTACAAGCCTGGTCCAGTAACTGGCTCCTTGAATTTAACCCTGCCAAATGTAAAGTCATGAATATCGGGGAAGGGCAAAGAAGACCGCAGACAGAGTATAGTCTAGGTGGCCAAAGACTGCAAACCTCACTCAAAGAAAAAGATCTTGGGGTGAGTATAATACCGAGCACATCTCCTGAGGCACACATCAATCAGATAACT